>JAUBNY010001146.1:6026349-6048553 GCA_032275445.1 Crypturellus soui
TGCAAAGGGAAAAGTAGAAACTTGTTTCATCAATTCTAAACCATTAAAAGAAAATTACAAATTCTAATGAATGTTGCGGAAAAGATTTCTCAGAAATAAGAGTTGCGACACAGTAGATGGAAGGACCTTGGCAGAAAAATGTAAGGTATTCAGTGAAATGATTTCAAAAAGGGCACAGGCAAAAGTAGAACAGTAGCACCATACCTAGTGCTGTGTTTCTATATCTTAGACTTCCTGTCAGAAATGAGCTTTTATCAGCAAAGGCTTATTTTCAGAGTAGGGCATATATAATCCACAGAAAATGGATCATAAGACACAGGTTGGTTTTATTTCATAAACTGATAAGACCTGGATCTTCCACACTGAAGTCAGTGGAAGTTAACCTATGGATTTTATTGGGAGGAAGAATAATGCTGGACTGTCAAATGAAAACTTTGCTTAGTCATAAAATAGGATATTTACAAATTTTCTGTATGTGAAAGAAATTCTTTATATGATTGTGCTCATTTAATTTTAAATAATGCTTCTCACAGCAACTGTATAAAGCAAAGAGGATCCTAAATATCTTTAGGTCAGGACTCCTATATATGTAGGCTATATATATATATAAGTATATAATGATTTTCTACATTACTTCTTCAGTGAGCTAAGTAGTAAATGCTATGGTTTAACAGACAAAAAATTGAATAAAATTTAAGTCCACTGACAATATTTCTCATGATTATCTTTTGGGAAGTCATGGTTAAACAGATTGTATATTTTCAGATTATTGTGTGAGTAATACTATTAATACCTTTTCATTGTTGTTATTTTAACAAAAATGTTGTTATTTTACTGATCCTCAGTAAAAACAGTGCAAAACATTCCTAAGTTAAGAGCACATTAGTGAGATTTAAATGCACTTTAAATGGGGAATATACATATGGCGAAGTGTGTTTTGACTCATGTTTATCTGCAAAGTAAAGCTATACTTCAGATTTCCCTAGTAAGGTGGCATAGGTGCTTTTTCTTTTTATTGAATATGTATGAACTAGTTTGCTTGCTTTTAAAATTTATGATGAATATAAGTGTATGTAAGTGTGATGAAAATTGCCAAGGAGTACAGTACTATTGGAAATGCCCTGAAAAATTTTAGAAAATAGTGATTGCATTCCAGCAAATCAAAAATTTTGAATTTCAAGTTCTCTGCCTTTTCTTAATGGTTGATGAAGTCTTCATGTTCATGGTTTCTAGATCATCTTGTTAGTCTTGACATCTTTAAAAGAGAGCATTTGAAGTTTAACATTGCCAAAATCATAAGCTGAAGTATTCTCGTGCATGCACATGTATCAGGGAACCTTTTTGTTTCCTTTGATGTTTCTAAAACATCAAGTTGTTTTCCCCCAAATCATTTTTCCCCAGACTATTCTTGGACAAAGTGACCTTCTTATTTTGATGTAGTAAAGATAAATTGGGCCCCCTTCATGAAGTATTTCATCTCTGACCCAGTTTCCAAAGTAAATTCAATTAATTTTTCATGCTGAAATGACAGAATTTGTGATTGCATAGCTGTATGCATTTGTAGTATTTTTTGACCTTGCTTTTCTATAGTGCAGCCATTTCACCCGTGCTTAGTATGACATTCAGGTCCTATCAAGTTATTCTAAATACTATATAGAGGCTTTCTTGGGAGGGACTTTTGATCATCTGATACAGCATGCTACTTAAACCAGGGCTAACCGCTCAGTAAGTGCAGCTCACGCTGGGCCATGTGCAGGTACATTTTGAATCATTTGGGGCTCCACAACCTTTCCAGGAAACCCGTTCCAGTGTTTGGCCACTTTTCTTGTGAAGATCTTGTTTTCTTCATGTTGTAATTTCCATTTGTGAGTATTGTTGCTCACCCTTTCTCTGTGCGTCTCCAGGAGGGTCCTGGCTCCATTTTCTCTATCACCATCCACCAGGTGGTTGAAGGCTATCGTAGTTCCCCCTGAACTTCTTCTTCTTCAGGCTGATGCAAAAGGAGGTGCAAGTCCCTTATCCTCTTTCCATACGTCATGATGGTAGGTGCTGCTAAGTCCCTGATACTGGCATGTATCATGAAAAGAGAACAAAAGAAGGAGGAGAGGTGTAAAAGAGAAGAAAGTATGTTTGGTTACAACTAACCCACGGAGACAAAAGAGAACAAAGTAAAAGCAAAAACAGAGTTTTAAAAATAGCATGAAGAAAACTTGCAGCAAAGCATAGGAAATGCATATTGCCTTATGAAATGGACATTTAGTATTTAAATCCAATACAGAAAAGTTTCATGAAATCACATTTCAGAGAATACCCAGAACTCTGTAACTGCTGCAGATGTTGTGGGAAATTGATACAATTCCTATTGTTGAGTATATATATGCTAATGTGTTCTGGTTTCTGCAGCTATTTGCATTCAGATTTTCTCCCTAAGCAGAATGACAGAATGTGAATTTCTAGAAAAAAAAATAGATTCCCTGGGAAAAAGATCTCTCACATCTGTTCTGTAACTGGGCAAGCATTGCTAGATCTTTTATTCTGTTATATTATATGAGAATACACTTTGTTTTTGCTCAGGAATTATATTAATAATTTATCATTGCTTTTACATTTTGATACCTTTAGTGACATAAATTTTTTTAGTTCATTTTAGTCACTTTAATTCATTAGCAGTAGTTATCTAAGGCCTAGGTTTATGAGCTAAATGAATGTTGAACTATATGGAGAGGATTGTTAGTACTTTGAACACTGTCTCGCTGATAAGCCAACTCGAATTTGATAGGAATATTACTTGTAGCTGGCTAAATCAAGCCTCTTAGCAAATGAAGCTGTGCAGCTGGCACAAAGTGTGTTATTGCTATACTAATTTTGTGTTAAATTTGCTTTTTCTCCGATATTGAAACACATTTCTGTGACTATTATGTTTCCCTGCATTCTATAGAAAAGTTCTAATAAAGAAATATTTCACCTTACATGAGAGCCCAGTGCTGTAATAGCAGTACAGAAAGAGGTGTATAATGCACAAGCAATGAAATAAAAAATGTGTATTCATCAGCAGATGTAGTTATAGGTCTTCCTTATTCAGACCCCACCTCCTAAACATAAGACAGTTGGTTAATATCAAGAAGACCATATTTCCTCCCCTGTGTATCTGCTTCTGCCATTTTGTTCATCTGCTGGAGAACTGTTGAGAGAAAAGGATCATCACTTCCACATGCTGCCTTCCTTGTCTTTCAAGGGGGCTGGGGACATAGAGAGAGCAGGTTCAAGTGAAAGACTAGTTTTTGGTAGTTTCTCTCCCCAAACCAGTGAAGCCAGTGTCAATTATTGCAGAGAACCTTGACTGTTACTGTCAGCCATCCAAGCTCCCCTGCTTCTGAAGAGGCTTCTCAGAGAAAGTTCACAAGCTTTAGTTGTCCACAGGAAGGCTGAAAAAAACCCAAGAAAGTGGTTTCCCAGGAGGATGCCAGTGCGTAGTGTGGAGCCCCAGGGTTGTTTAGGTGAGTTTAAGAAGCAAGTTGAAAGAATTCAGAGGAAGTTTGCAGTTAGTATCAGTTTCTGTTTTCATCCACGAGTTACTTCTGTACACGAAAGAAGTGGTAAGGGGAATTTTTGTCCTTGCTTTGTACCTTTACAAAGGCATTCCTCTTGCTGCCAGCCAGCCACTTTTTGAAATTACCTGAACTGTCCAATTTTTTCACTACTTTTGTCACATTAGACTTAAAATGAATCTATTGATTTCTTAATTTATTCTGGAGGTAGCTTATAGAGTCATATTGGCTATATTAAATAGCCATATATCTAGGAACAAGAAGAAAATACTATTTTTTGATCATTTACTGCTCTAGGAGACACTGTTGATAGAATAATATTCAATTTGTTGTCAGCATAGTCTTCCAGAGGCCATGTTGGACTGTATAAAATGGTCTATACTTGCCTGTTTCCAATTTCTAGTGGAAAAATGATCCTCTCACCATGTAGTAATAATTAGCAAGCTTTTTGGCAGCCTCAGCAGAGGACTAAAGAGTGTAAACCACAGTGTAAGATGCACAGGACCCTCAGGCACAGGACCTGTCTTCTGTCTTCCATGGATAAACAGAGAACTTAAAGCTTCAGGGCTCTACTCTGATAGTTTTTGAGAGTGTTAAATTCGATGAAAATAAAAACAGGGTAGAGGTAGTCAGCATTTGTTAGTTTCCTCCTGAGACGTTAAAAGGGCCTTTTGCAAAAATCTTGCACAGCTTTAGCTCAGGAAGCTTCTAAAATTTTCAAAATGAAGATGACAAAATGAGGCAGAAATTGGAAAACAAGGATGGAGAAGATAGGGAATTCATAAAGGTAACCCTCACCACTACTAGATATAATGAAAGATAACCCTTTTTTTTCACAATGTTACTCTTTTGTGTTTCCACTAATTAATAGTATGTGAACAAATTTCAGCTTATGGACATTACTCCTTTTTTGCTGTTTGTAATATCTGGCAAGTCTGGCAAAGGTATTGTTTTCATTACCTACGTAGATTTTCTTTAAATTAATAGTTAATTAGTAATGTTGGTAAGAAACAACAATAGCTAATTTTGGTAAATCCCTCAGGCTGAAGAGTTATTTTCAGTAGATTTTTTACTATTTCTTTTTTTCCTTTTTTTTTTTCTCCTCCATAACTTTTCCAGTCTGTATTTTAAATTGCAGCTTGTGCAAGAATTTAAAACTACACAGTGTCTCTTACTGGGATCAGGAGTAAGGAAAAGGATTGAAATATGATATTATCTATAGATTATAGCTGTTTACATCTCCTTGCGAAGAAAGAAGAATCACTGGAACTGAAACATGCATCTTCATTACTCTTGCCCAGACACCATCTTGAAAACTGATGAAAACCTTTCCCTCAAGCCGACCTCTGCTGAGAATGAATTATTCACAACCTAAACCAAACTTATATTGTGGGAGACAGCAGATAACACCTTCCTGTGTCTGGAGAGAAAACACAATTCTCCAGCCTCCTGTCTGTACAGGTCATTGCTGTGTGTCCAGCAGCATTGATCATGCTTATTGACTTCCCATTCTTTTGTTCTTTTATCTTTGAGTTTCTCTTGAACAGACTCTTTAAAAATTGCCTGTGTTTTTTTTGTGGACAAAACATTTGGGATAGCAGGTACCACTTGCCCAAGTGTGATAAAAGCAGAAACTGCTTTGAACCTTCTGTTTTTCCTAAACAGTATTTTGTACTTAACATATCAAGTTAAATATGATGAAATTGATCTATATGTAGGGTTGATAAGCATGCTTCAGATCAGAAATAAGCAGTTATGAAACTTCCAAATCTGTTCAAAAATACAGGCTCAGCTTAGTTTTATTTTTAAGAGAAAAGATTGCTATGCTGTCTTTCTTCACTGGATGTAGATACCGAGTCATATTTACAACCCCTGCTGAATCAAATTAGGCAGAAACAAAGAAAATCTGCTCTGCTTCATCAAAACTCTTTATTTGAGCTCTGTCTTTGAAACCTATCACTGTCATGTCCCCTGACAGCATACCTCACACCAGCAGCCTTTTATCTGATTTTTCTCTATCTTTTAACAAAAACCTAAACCACTTAAAGGGACATTGCCATTTAAAAAAAAAACAACATTTTTATTCCTCCTTTTGTAAAATTCTATTTCCAAACAACACCTACAATTGTGAAAAAGGAGATAACCACAGGAAAGAACCTATCATTCATCTGTAGTATGTTTGTTGAGTGTAAGCAAGTTTCTTTGTGCCTTCTAGGTGTTACAAGGGGCCTCTACAACCAAGGGATGATGCACTAAGGGAAAGATAGGGAAATAGGTCTTTTGTAGAAAAGCAAATAAAGGATACATGCAAATGTTTTCATTGTGAACTGAGAAATGAGAGTGTAAGTGAGGATACAGCATGATGTGGCAAACACCTAAGTAGAAATACTGGCAGTAGGTGGAGAAGAATTAAGAAACTCATTCTAGTAGAAAAGGATGAAGATTAGAAGGAAAAAAAAAAAGACAATGAGGCTGATCCCAGATACCTCTGGAGCATATAAAAAGTGTATACAAGCCTTATAGGCTGTGACCTTTGTTCTAATTGACCCTTTTTTCTAGTTTTAGCAACAGATACAGTGTTTTTGTATTTATCTTATATTTATCTTAAGTTTTATCTTATATTTATTTTAAGCTACTAATGCAGTGAGCATATAGGGTGTGCATGGAAATCATGTGCAAGATGAGATGATGTATAAGTTGAAAGATTTGTAGGACCAGTTCTGCATCAAAAAGTGCCCTGTTACATGTGTATTACCATATATATGGCTGCTGTCCACCAAAATCCTTGTGGAGTTTATTTTTTCTGTGCATGAAAGCAGTGCCAGTATTCATGTCAGTTGTGTGCTGGTAGATGCACTCTGACAACACAGTGGTCTTCCATGTCTCCTCTACTTTCAGGTATCCAGCAGATCACAGACAGGTAGTGACAGGGAAGATTTTGGAGCCTTTGTGCTTGCAGCTTTCATTTGAGTTAGGGTGACAACAGTACAATGATGGCTTTCAGCAGACAGAGAAATAGCAAGAAAAATACTGCAAATCTTTTGATTTAGTCATATACCTGTGAACAATAGGTATGAAGCAGGAATGATCTTTTCTCAGAACTATACTTGTAAAAACACAAACAAACAAACCCTCTATGTTGGAGCCCAGCTGCCTCTTTTTGTCATTGACTGTTTTCAGCCTGTTGATGGATTCATTTGTATTTGTATTGCTGAGACATCCATGTTCCCTATGTTTGTGGTCCTGGCCGAACACCTTCTGCTGGTCTGAAAGTATCAAAATTTAGTAGTGCAGGTGCTTGCTCAGTAGGGCCAAAATATTGCTGCCCTTCCGTGTCAGAAAGAAGCACTTTCAGATGAACTGAGAGTGCTAAACCAGACTTCTAGAGAACAGAACTAAAATTGGAGGATAGCAGAGGGCAACCTAAATGTAACTACAGATTTCTGTCACAAAATACAGTTATGAAGAGCAAAGGTGACTTAACAAAAACTGTCTGATCAAATTAAAAGGCTTAAGTGCAAGCACTTCGGTTACAGGTGAATCTACTGGCATTAGTTTCATTTTTAAATCATCTGTCTTCCTTACTCAGAAAATGAATAAATTGATGTGAGTGAAGAGCTCCTTGGAATTTTTTTTTACTGAAGACCCATGAAAGTATATGATATCTGATCAAATCAAAGTTAATATGGAGCAAAATAATTTTTATTTGTGTAAACTAAGATATGAGTACTGACAGGGCACAAGCCAACGAAAGTAAAAATATGGACCACATATCTATAGCAGTAAAGCATCCTGACAGATTTTAGAACTCTAGCTCATTGTATCATTATCAAACTATATTATTTTGCATTGACTTGTAGGATATTTGTTTTGTAGTGAAGCACATGGCCAAAGGTTAAGGTAGGGATTGGGAAGCAGAGAAAGCATACATGAAAGGCTGACTTGAAAGGTTACACAAGCAATGTTAAATTGTTGCTTCACCACAAAAGGAAATGAATGTTCAAACAAATGAAGCAACTATATTTGGCAGTTCTTAAATGAACAGGCATATTACCAGCAAAGTGCAGACTTTTGAACTGTTTGACATTTTTAACTGATGTTACAGATCATTTGAAAAATACTAATATAAAGATGTACTGCAAGGACAGCCTATATTTGCATTTTGCCTTTAACAGAATATGTAAAATGATTTTTAAAAATTTATCAGAGAAGCAGAAAAAATCAGTTGAGGAATGCTAAAGGGTTAAGAATTAAATTGTAAATCCACTCTGTGAATTATATTGTAGAAGATGACTATTTATAAAGAAGAAAGAAGACTGTATGTAGAAATCTCTTTGCTTTCATAGAAAAGAATGTAAATTCAGTGATCAGTTGTTGCAAATGGAATGTACCATTCTTAAGCTCAATTCTGAGTATGAAAGTGTTTTAAAGAAATTAATAGTTCATCTAGTCATGATACTAGAATGGTGTTGTGGTGTATTAAGACCCAGGAATTTTGCATAGCATTTTCTGTGCTGATATAATAGTCCCTCTAATTAACCAGTAAGAAATTTATAGAAAATGGAATCACAGGATCAGCCACAGCTGTTGTTGCTAACAGGAGGCTACTAATGATGTGTTCTGGCTGTATGTTAGTTGCTAGTGGACACTAATGATCTCACAGGACATATTTTAGAAGAAAATTTTTGCACTTATAGATAAATATTAGGTTAATACTTGTTTCTGGTAATTAGGGGGCATTAATTTTAAAAATACTTATATAGGTCCCTATACTGTCAAGAAAAATATATTCTTAAGGAGAACTAAAAAACTTGTCTCTTGCTGAAGTAGATAATCCAATGTGGCTTACAATAAGGCAAAAATATATTAATGAAGACTGAGGCCCATTGCAGATTTGTGAATAAGCTAATTAGAAAAAGCAGGAACTCTGAGTAGCAGAAGGGAGAGTAGGGGAGGAGGATTGATCAGCAGCTACACTCAAAAAGTGGAATGTCTATAAGTCACCAAATAATGACTGTCTACATAATATATCTTTGATCATGTACCGTTAGCCTGAGAAAATGCCTTGGTGGGACATTTAAATATCTATCCATGTCTTCATGTGTATAAAGAACTGCAGGCATCGCCCTGACAAGGATTGGAGATTGATTGCAAAAATAGCTGCATGATCAAAATGATTAACTAGAAAATGATTTTAAACTTATAGTGGAAAATAAGATGCATGATGGAGGAACACATGATACTGTATACAAGGGAGTGAGTAAATGGCTACAAAAAGGGAGCCGAGGTTTGGATCCTATGGATTCAGGCTACTGACAGTTATAAATACTTTTCTGACAGGAGTACCTCATGTTACACTCCCTAATTTCATGAAGGAACCTGAGAGATATATCGAGTTTTGAATTTTGTAGGTAGATGAGGTCACCAACTGGGCACCCTGTGAGACAAGTCCTGGTATTTGAGTGGACAGTCAGTCTTGGAAGAGTCAAGAGTAAGAAACTTTCCTGGAAGGGACAGAGAGCCAGATCCCCCAACCCCAAAGAAGTGGCGACCAAGACAACAAGCCACATTTTTTTTACGGTGTCCTCTTATTTTCAGCTGTTAGAAAAAGCCAGTTTAATAGCACACGAGCACACATACTTTTTTATAATGTCTTTATTTTATAAGGCAACATCAAGAAGAGAATTGTTTCAGATATCCATCATCAGTGTTCAAAGATTCCTCCATAACAACAAAGTATCTCATGAATTTGCCTTCCCTGCCTATTTCTGAAGAGTTCTCAGAGAGAACACAATTTCTTTGAATGTATTGTTCTTTGCCAAGGAAGTCAGCGTTAATTATAATACTAAGTATATGCTGCCTGCTTTGCCCACTCCCATGTCACAGCCCACCTTGTGCCTTCTCTTTTTTTTTAAGTCCTTACTAAGAGCTGCCCCTTAATCTTTTATATTCTTCATCTCATCTGGCCTCTTTTCATCACTGAGATATGATGAGATCATAATGTTCATCTAATTGCATTGTAACCACTTCACCTCATCTACATCTACCTCTACATCTAAAGTGAGTTTGCTGTGCCAACAAAGCAGACACATAATGTAGCTGAATTTATTCACTCACACAGCACTGTGAAAGTTACAGACATCTCTAGTTCCTTCCTGTTGTTACCCTGCCAGCACACTCCTTACAGTTTGATTACAGTTGATCTAAAATGATTCAGTTCACAATTAATGTTGCTTCATGGCCTCTCAGATGAAATATCATTGTTTTTCAGAGGAACAAAATGAACTTGTACGTCAGCTCAGCTCAGAACCAAGAGTACTGGCTATACCTAGTAGGCTACTCTCTCCTGGATGCCAGCCTGCGCTCCAGACATGGCCTTTCAGCTGTGAGACCTCACTCCCCAACATTAAGTTTAGTTCCTTAACTACAGAATAAACGCTCCTTCCCTTTACATATTCACCACACTTTGCAAACATTAACTAATTAGTTAATCTGGGGACTCACTTAAAATCCAAATCCTTTTTTTAGAATTTGAGTTAAAGCTAATTAATTAAGATGAGTTTCTGGCATATTAAACTCATCATAATAAGGATGTTATTTTGATTAGTCTAAAGCATCCCGCTCTTATTTTTAATTCCAAATTCAGTATCATCTTGAATGAAAAAATTGCTTGTTGACAGTTTCACGGGCAATAAAAAAAGCAGTAATAAGTTTTGAACTCATTGGACTAGCAATTGAGTTTTCCCAAACTATAGGATATCCGTGGCAGTTTTGGTGGGAGTACTAAAACAGTACTAACACACATGAAGGCCCACTTTTTCCTTCATGTATGTGCAACATTGCATCAACTGTCTTGGCCTGTTTCCTAACCCCAAGACCACAGAGGTCCTTTAGAAGCAATATTTGGAGAAAAACCTAAGAAGGAAACTATATCAGTTCTGGTGAGGATAGAGAAGAGGGAGGAAAGACCTTCTTGCTTGTTTATAATGGGTGCAATGTTCTCAGGAGGCTTAAACTGGGGCCTAGATGCTGCTGCAAATTAAGCTCACTAAAGGATTGTTACACACTTAAAATTAGTCTTTATCAGCTTATTATATTTCTGTACTGCTGATGTAATAATTACTCTGTGACCTGTCTTAGACTAAAAGATTAAAAAAAAACAAGTAATCAAATCATGATTTACAAAAACATGAGTGAATGGCAAGCAATACAGTACCCATAATGCAGACATTTTAGTGTAATCTGACAGACTACTTAGGAAGAAAAAAAATCTTTTTTTTTGCAGTGCATTTGCATTAGTGTGGGGGGGGCTGCATACTAAGACCTTCAAGGGGGTGGCTTTTCAGTGAATACTAACTATCCATTTTCACTAAAATAATGAAGTTGCTCTTTTTTTCCTTAGCCTCATGTGAGTGGGGTGTTTTCCTTGTCATATCCTGCTTCACACTCCTCTGCTGGAGGAAGTGATTAATGAGTGTTCTTGAGAATTTCTTTCTTTAAGTGTAGCTTTTCACTTTGCCAAGCCCCAAGCTGACCTTTGCAGTAGCTTTAACACTAGGGAATGCTGTAACTCATTTCTGAGTAAAAAAAACACTCCAAGAGCTGTGATTCATTACTCCCAAAGGAGCAGAGTATCTGGTATTTTTTATTTTGTGTAGAGATCTTTTTTATTTTGTGTAGAGATCATGATAATTATCAAGCAAAGTTAAAATATGACTGCCAACTTGTAATATTTGAGAGTTGTGAAAAGACAAAGCAACAAAGCATGTTATCTGGATTATATTTAATAAGAGGAATCCTCTCTAGTTGTTAGCTTGTAAGGCTGCAGCCTACCCTCCTTTTCTCAGGCTCTTCAGCCTTGACCTTTTCCTTGAGTTTCAGACAAAGGGTTTAACTATCTATCTCATCTCTTCCCTAGGTCAGGTTTATTTTCTTTTTTTTTTCCTGATTTTTTTTCCTCCTCTAATTGGAGATAAGGAGCTAGAACTCTCCCCTTGCCACCATTCTCTCTGAACAGGTTGTTCCTATTAAATTTCTGATTTCAGCCTATTTTCTCTTGTTTTCCACCCTTTGGACAGTAAACTTTATCAGTCACATATCCAGCAGAACATTTAATATACATACATACTTCATAACTTCCCCCTGGCTGGAAGCTTTGCACAGACTTCATGCAAGGCATATTAATAAACTACGATAAAGAAGGTCTGTTACCAATGGAAATTAGCATACATAAAACAACCATTACATTTTTGACCAGAAAGAAAACTTACAAAATAGCTTTAAAAATGCAAACCTAAGTAAGTACTGAAGTTTGGAATTTTTGAGTGCTAAAAATCATGGACTATAATGGTTTTACAATTTTCCTCATACAAAACAACACTCATGCTTCATTACTCCATAGGTCATAATTACCTCTCTTTCTGTATTTTTTCAGGAGCGCAGCAGTATTGAACTTCTCTCCTCCCCCTTGGCTAACATAATACCCTATCTTACCAGTACTAATCTCCAGCTCTTTTTATCTTTTCCCTTTCTTTCCTACATTTTTTCTTTTTTTTTCTTTTCAGATTGGTGAACAAAATGGGATGCAGAGCAGTTTTTCACAACCTGTTTAAAGTTTGTTGCTTCTGTTTTCTGATCTGAAAATATATTTTTATATGTGCCCAAATGCTTGTCAATTTTTTTCAACTATATCAGCTCATCTAAAAAATGCAATTCTTTTCTCTCCAGACTACACCTGACAAGTGTTCTCTCCTACAGAAGACAATGTTGCTGATTTTAATAAAAAAACAAAAAAGACTGATCTTGCCTTAATGCAGTTGTTACGATCCTATAGGCCAATACTGTCCAACTGGAGGCCACCAGTATGATTCCATCTACATCTTCTTCTTTGACTATTGCTAGTATATAACATCTAGAGATTTATTGTCATTTGGCCAATGACTAAACTACTAGAATATAATCTGGAATCTAGATCTATTAGACTGAACAGTCCTTTAATATTCTATGGATCTTAAAGTAAGAAAAATAACCTAAAAGGAGCAAGAACGAACAGTCTTCTGGATTCTGGGATGAAGAATCCCTGCTTTCTTTAGTTGCAGCACCAAGTGGACCTTTTCTGTGGTTAATTGGAAAATAGACTGCTGGAATACTCAGCACCCTCATTCCTCCACCTAAATGCTCTGCATGCATACATGAATGTGAATGGGCAACATTAATAACAAAAGTTGAATAAAAGCAGGAGGTATCTTGAGTATAAGCTGAAGCTTTTGAATGCCACAGTTCTGATCATGGAGAAGATACCAGAGTGGTGTATTAGATAATGTTTATAAAGATCTCTGAGTCATATGTGCCTGCTTCATTCCATAGGGAAAAAAATGACTAGGTTAGCACTGTGAAACAAAAGGGGGGCAAGGAGAGATTCCTGTTGCTAAAGCCCAATAGCATGGACTGGCTTGTGTCCTCATTGCTTCAGACTGGTTCCTTCTAGAGCAGAACAGCTGCTTCCATGCTTGGCCCTACATCTCCTGTACAGTATTTCTTTGATTCTGAGACACAATTGTTTTTATGTTTTGTGTTTTTTTTTATGTTCAAAGGGTTTTAAATAATGTGCTGCAGTCCACCAAAATATTCTTACCACCCAGTACATGTGGATGGGTATGGCATGCCCTGAGGTGCAACATCAGTTGCATGTGTTTGTTGAGGATTGGTATCATGTTGGAGGACTGGATAGTGTGGAAAGAGACAAAAATGAAGTCCCATGTTCACTCCTTTTCAGTGTGATCTCTGGTACGAGTTATTCCCAAATCAGGTAGGGATGCTGCTTTAGAGAAAACTAATTTCAGTAGTTAAGAATAAATTGTTAGAATGTCAATGAAGCAGTATAGACAATCAGGGTTTTCAAGCACCAGGTTTGATCCTTCTCAATTTAGCAATCATCTCAGTCATCCTTGAGGTTTCTTTGCTAAAGAATTTTACAGAGTAACTCTTGGGAGAAAAAGAAAGTCAGAAGCACTGTTGGCAAAACCTTTTAGAGTAATGGTTTTCAAAAAAAAAAAAAAGAAGATTGTATTTGAAAGTGGAAAGTAGAATGTTTGGAACACAGAAAGGAGAGCCTTACTGCTTTTGAAATAGAATAAATAGAAAGCAGGATACTGAGAGCTGCAGAGAGAGACAAAGGCAAATAGAGGACAAGGCCAAGTGCGAAAAGTATGTGCTGACAAAATTAATCAAGCTGGGAACAAAGTGGGAGCTAGTTATAAAAGGTCGCAGCAAGCCATGCTCGTGGGATTGAGTGAGGTCTTAAAAGAAACAGGTGAGCCTTTCTGCAAAAGAGAGCTGTAGACAGCCTGCAGGAAGATCAGAGTAGATTGGGTCTGATGATAGTGACCAAGGTTCAGACACAGTCCTGTGGTGTCCAGGCAAGTGCCTAGTGAGGAGGCTGGACACAGATCAGGCCAGGAAGTTAGTCCACAGGTCAGAGCCTGGATCAGCAGGGTCTGCGGCTGGCCACAGGCAAAACTAGAAAATAGCTCAGGAAGGGATGGAAGGCCTGAACCTGAGCTGAGATGGGGCTCCTGGGCCCTATGAGCAGAAGGTGTGGATGGAGGCCCCAGTGTGGCTGGTCAGGGCTGCTAAGGCCTAATGGAGACAATCAGTGCCTTGACACAAGATCAGGGTTATGAAATAGGCCATGAAAAGCATTACTGCTACAGCAGAATGTTTAATTTCATCCAGGGTCTGAGAATTTGCTCACATAATTCAGAAAGATAACCTCACAGGAAGAACCCCAACCTCATGCTAGGCAGGGTTTATAAAATTGCTTGTAAACAGGATCATAATGCTCTGCATTCCGAGGGTCGTTTCAAACATGCTTCCAGTAATAGCTACTCACCAAAGGCAGAATCTTTCTTGGAAGACTCCATCTGCAGATGCACTTTTCTCATTGCAAAATATGCTACCATGAGATCGGCAAATGGGTCTATTGCTATCTCACACCATGCACCCAAGCTGCTTACTGTCTGACTCATATATCGAGCAGCTGAACTCTTCATCCTATCCTTTTATTAGAAAAGGATTTAGATAGTGTCCAAAGATTTTAAAGAGGAGAAACAGATTAGTTTGGTAAGCAGAAAGCACCTTAGGCCTTGTTGCATATATACAGCTGTACGTATGGCTGTATTTAGAAAGTAGTGAAGTACAATAGGAGAGGATGTGTAGAGAGAAGCAGTTAGCATTGTGGACCCAATGTTAGTGTTATGGAGATGTGTTTTTGTAGGACAGCTTAGCTTCATTCAAGAACTCAGCAGCTCTTTGAAGTGCGTCAAAGCATGATACAAGAGGATGAACAGATTTACTACAAAAGCACACTCTTGAGCTAAACTAAAATTTTAATATAACTGTTAATATAATATACACTCTCAAAACTCTCAGTGCTTGCTGAAAGTGATTTCACAAATAACCAATTAATTTATATGGTGTAAGAATGAATGCAAAAAGAGAATATAGACAAACACAGAAGAAAACTTATTTGGACTTGAGATCCTCAAAAACCTTCACAAGAGCACCTGCTTACTACATAACAGAAAGTTTTGTCAGTGGCAGCTAATGTTGTTGTACGTTCCCAGCTGTTGGTTGCTACCATTCCCTGCCCTGCACTGGAGAATATTTTTTCCCCAGTTTTCCCTGGTTGTGCAGAATGCTCAAAGTTTGTGACTACTATCTTAAGTGAGGAGGGGAGAGAAGTGCAGAAATGACTGTTTTCATGTAATGTGTTTTTCTAAAAGAATTGCCTTTGTTTACAAAGTATTTTCCTCTATTAGCTTGCAGGAAAAGAAGGTGTAACTAATAGTATATCTTCCCTGGATTTAGTTTATAAGTTTGAAAGCTGATTGTGAATATATGACTTCTCCATTTCGTCTTTTTAATTTGAGTCCCTTAAACAACCAGCTCTTTTAAAAAGTCTTTCTGATGGCTGAGCTCCATTGATCGTGCATTCTACTGATATATCAAAATATTAACTTGAGAGACAAGACCAAATCTAGCTGTGGCTTCTAGCTTTATAGAGTCAGAGGGCAGGGAATTGAAGAGGTAATTTGTAGTATGCTGAGTGTGTTGAATGATATAATTGTGTAAATAAATCACCTGGGAAAACTGAGTAACAATGGTGTATTGGAAGCTATAAAGTGCTGAGTTTGAGAGAATATTTTTTTCCAAACAGAGAGTTGTAAGGCCCAATTAGGTTAAGCTGAATGGAATGTTTTCTCTTCTGCTTTGTGTCCTTATAACCTCCCACTGTGTTCTACCTGATCTGTCACAGTCTTTTTTTGGGGAGCCCCTCATGGGAGCCTTCACAGGGCATGATCAACTATTCAGTCTGTCTTTAAGCATTAAGTGGAAAAGACCTGCTAAGGCTCTTCCTACAAAATGATCTAGGACAAAGAGCTGAAACAATAAAAGAACAGTACATGAAGGAAGTAATGTGGTTTCCCATGAAGACAAAATTTGTGCAAAGGGGAAGGAAGAGGATTCAAAGTAAACCTCAGTATTGTACTTAGAAAAGTCCTTGCTTTAAGATATAGAAAGCCAGGTATCCTTTGTTTTAGCTTTAGTTTATTAAATCCATCATTAAATGGATATCTAGGGTGCCTAGATCTTCCAGGATTCATTTAGCTCAGTCTATCAGGTCATCTACTCGTTATGCCGGTAGAGAATTGTTCTTACAGTGCAATTACTTATTGTAAGGCTGAACGAAGATCTCTCAATCTACAGCAAACATTGAGCGATAGCTTGGGTTAAAATCATTCATGCAATGCTAGGGTAAAAATATATATGGAAATATGCCAAAGAATTAATGGTCTGTGTTCTCTTTTCAAATCACTTTTTCAAGAAAATGAATCCACTGGCACTTGGTGGAGTTCCTTCTGGCATTCATTGTTACATGAAACAGCAGGGCCAGGCCAAAAATGTCTTAATGTGAAGCTCAGTCTCTGACCTTTGATTTCTGATCCCTTACATTGGGAGTTTTTCTGAAGGATCACTTTAATCTCTCTACAATATAAGCAAACACTACAAAAAACACTACCATAAAAATGTTTTAATTATATTTCTAGTCTTTCAGAACATCTTTCTGGACTTTGTAACGCACAAATTGTATGCATAAGTTCTTCCAGAGCACATATTTACAGTGCCATGATAGAAGTCAGGAAGGAATTTCCTGTGCTCATAGCATTTTGTTGTGACCATAAGTTATTATAAGAAATTATTTAAAATAATAGTTATAATCCTGTGAGTGAAGTCTGAACGACTCATTGTTTTGTTCCATTTTTCTCTTTGTTTATCTAACTTGCTTTACCATTTCATTTCACACATGCCATATTGCTGAACACTTAATAGTCTTTATGACTTCTGCAGGTAGCTGATAGTGGATAGATTGAAAAGGTTTTCTGGTGTATTATCTTTCTGAGATCATACTGTTTCTTTTATACTGAAATTACATACACAAGGCACAACAGTGCAGTCACTGTGAAAAAATGTAACCTTTTATATAAGCCTTAAACCCAGAAGAAGTTTACATCAATATATTCTAGTAAGCTTTTTCATAAAAAAAGAACACAGCTTTATCACTTCCTTTTCAAACACCAAAGTAAAATTTAGTGTGCTTCTGAGCAATATCTACCAGGAACATTTAGAGAGAGCTTTCAAGAGCTGTCATGGAAACTCTCTTATCAAACTTTAATATAATTTGCAATTTTATTTTTGCTTTGAGGATTAAGTATCTATGTAACTGTACGTGCAAACTTTAGAGCCTACTTTTATGTGAAGCAACATATAATAGGAAACTGTTTCTTTCTGAGTATTTTGTTTGTTCATTCTTGTTTCTTATCTCCATTAATCTAAAGGAAAAGCTCTTACCAAATGTATTTTTTGCTCTTTTATAATGAAAAAAAACACACACATAGAAATTATGGTACATAATGTTAAAATAAAATTGAATTTATAGGTGAGATTTTTTGAATGCCTTTCACTTTACTACCATCAGTGGTTTTAAGATACTTTTCCTGAACTGTTCAAGTTTTTTTGAGGAACCAAAAATGCCTCCATTTCTCAGTCTATGAAACAATACAGTCATTTCCATGAGATCCATAATGTTTACCTTGTAAGAGTCTTTTAATATCGAAAGGTCCCTTTGCTGCTTTCATTCATGAAGGTAACTCCAATCAGACCAAAGGAAATTACCTTCTGAAAAAAGCTGAGTGTGATTTAGGTTTCCAACAAGGCTTTAAAAGTATTTCAAATTATTTGTATTTTGAAAAACAAATAGAAGATTTAGCTTGTTTTATCCAGATGCCAAAATCTGTAACTGAATAGAGACAAATTGTAATCGCAGGTAAGTCCAGAATTCTCTGAATTGAGTCATCTGCAGGCAGCTATGAAAAGCCTAAAACATGTTTGTCTATTAAAAAAACAAAAACAAACAAAAAAAAAAACAGACAGTAAGGAAGGGGCCTGTAGCATTCCACCTAACTAAATCTTCCAACTCTAAAAATTGAAATCTATTTTTTTTCTCATTTGGAGTTAGCCATATATTATTTATATGAGTTAAAACATTTAAATGCAATTATGGCAAGTCTAATAGTGACATAGATAATGCTTTTTGTAATGCTACCTAACCTAGTATGTCATGCTCTCACAGACATTGCTAAATTCATTTTTCCACATGAACATATGAACTTAAAAATGTTCTCTTGAGGTAGACTTGCCAATATCACATTTCTATCCTGAGATTATATCTGACATTTACTTCAGGGGATAATCAAATGTTCTCTATGTGAATCTACATAGCAGTGTATTCTTTCATTTTTTGAACAGCTTTGCAAGGTTACAAAGAACATTCCTGGAAAATTCAGAGACAGAATTTTTTTTTTTTTTAACAGTAAAAAGAAAGTGGATAAACGTGTTTTCAGCTAATCTCCCTTTACCATTAGAAGTGGAGATTCTGGTGTGTGTTCTTCTCACTGTCAGATCCACAGTTCAATTCCTAAGTTGTGTTGAGAATATTTTATTTTTTATCTGGATATTTCTTTTGATAAATTCAGCTAATGCACTGAAACACAAACTCAGCAAATGAAACTTAGGAAGAATCTTTGTTAACACTTTTCCTTAAAAAGCACACAGTACTGAACCTTTCTTTCTGAGGAAAGATGTGATTGTTACATGCAATCTCAGAAAGCCATTCCTAAATCCTAAACTATTAGTGATTATCAGTTGTACATTTAGGCTGTTAGTAATTATAGTAGAAATCGGTAATCATTTAATAATTGAGAAATTCCTCATAAAAAGACCAAAATCTGTTTAATCAGAGTCTCCTTGACAGGTACTAAAAAGAACCAACTGATCACTGGATCTTTCACATGCTGAAGGAAACCTGATAATCTCCAAGTTAATACTGAGCTGTTTGCTTATCTTTAAGGTTATTTGTTAACATTTTTTTTCTTTTATTTCCCTTTGGTATTTAGCTTTGAGAATTAAATTTAGATTAGACATTGACTGTCCCTTGAAATGATATGCATTTCCTCCAAGTTAGGTTAGACTTCTTTTTTCTTTCCTTACATTTAAAGGGAAACAATTAAATTACTGTACAAATAAATACTCTGGATACTCTTGACAGTAGCTTTCTTAGTTCTACAGTAAGTAGTTTTGGATTCTGCTGAAGCAACATCTTGTTTTACGAAGGAAAATATAACAGTCATTACAGTCTGAGTCCAAAAGGTTAGGTATGGAGTTGCCATATGGTATCAAGCGAGTATTCTGTAAAATTGGAGCATGATTAGACTTCAATTGCTGCCTGTATTCAGTAACTGTAGTAGCAGAAATGTAATTAAAAATAAATTCTCTTTATTCTGAGAAGTGCACCGACAATGGTCTCAGTCACTGTTTTGTTTTGTTCCTTATATTAACAATTGACATAAGTTCAGGTGGTTTTGTTTATTGGTTTTTGAACCGGACATCTGCTAGAATTTTTATCTACAATTATTCCTGTTCTTGGCTAACATAATCATTCAAGGGAATAATACATACCAAGGTTTTCTGTGAGGTACATAGCTGCTTACATTCCGAGAAGGAACAATTTATACTTCCTGATAATTTTTGTATGGATATATTTACCACCTGAATTAATCTAAGATTATGTATAGCAAAATTGCACCTATTTCTGAACAGAACCTATAATCACTTACTGTCCAATCTTTCTGTTACTCTAAAGCATGATTTTCTCCTGTTTTGGGGGATAGAAGTTGCATGCATATTTTCATCTGACAACTGTTTTACTAGCATGATTTTTTCACCGGATTTTTTTTTGGCAAAACATTTGCTTTGAAATGATATTACTTGAGATGTTATAACATTTCTGCTATGCTTGTTGTTCACTCACAACATGAAATGTCTAGTTTTTCCTTTAGATGAATCAAAACCAAAGCCCATGAGTTTTGTACATATTTCATATGTAAGTGAAGTCTTCAAATCCAGTGATCTTCATTATGTATGCCCATGTCTTGGCAGGGTTAATTAAAAAAAAAACTATACATATTGCTCATTTTAGCATATATCTGATGACACTGATTCCAATAATGCTATCTCCCTTCACAGAAGATATATCATTCATTAGTAAATTCATTGTGTTCACATCATTCTGAATGGCTTATTCTCTAGTGAAAATCTCTATCACCTCAAGTATTGCCTATCTTCTACAAAACTAAGGACCAGATCCACTGAGAAGTCAAAGAACTAACTAAAGGTTAGCAACAAAAATTCACTGATTAAGATGGGTCTGTATTTGACAGCCTTTAACTTATTTTGATTATTACTTACTTTGACTACTGAATATAGGTCATCTTATGTTTGACATTATCCAGCTTTCAGCCTTCGACTCTTCTAATGCTTTCATCCATTAACCTAATGATGCCATTTTCAAAAATGTTTCTCAGAAAGATACTTAAGCACTGCAATCATGTCATCTCTTGATTAAGCTGAAAAGATCAAGTCCCTAAAATCACTAGTTTTCAAGAGTGTTATTTCTTGGCTTGTATATCAGAGAAGCAAGATTTCAGAACAGCATACCAACTGTAATCACAACAACAAACCCAACTGGCCTTCAGATAGAACTTCAGAGCTTCTAAGAAGCATCCACAGAATTTAATCTTGAAGACTGTCGGGCACTGATCCCCCCAATATTTCCATGCTTCACTATTCTCCACATGTGGATGTAGGAGGTAGAACCAGTAGTTTGCCACAGCTGCATCTGCATTATCTCTTTATTCTTATTTTTCCATATTACGTTTCCCTTTTTTACAAACAATATTGCTATATTTTTTAATTTTCTTGACTACTGAGTGAAAACACTACAACCACGTGTTTTTTGGGTCACCTGCTATGATCAGAGAAGTGTTTTCAAGTCAGTTCTTCCAAAGGCAGAGATATATTTCCAGTAAATGTTTGCTTACATTTTTTTAGTAATACAATTTGATGTGTTGTCATGACTAAGGATTGTATTCTGCTAACTAAATGACCATCAATCTGCCTCCATTTTTTTTACCACTTGCTGCATCTTCTTGTCATTGAAGAACTTTATGAGGATAATCTAATGTTTTCTTCTAGATCAATAAGAAAAAAATGTGAAGTTGTTTGGGGCCAAGAATTGATTCCCTGTAGGAAAGAGTCAAAAACAAATCAATTGATTTGCTTGTATTGTAGTCTGTTGGAATTGTGCCTGATGATCATTATATCTAAATTGTTACTGCATTTTGAAAAATATCAGTAGGTTTTAATCTATTTAACTTACAAAGTGTTAATATTTAGTTTGGATTATTAACACTGCTTCTAGTCAAAATATATTACCTGAACAGCTCTTGCCTAGACTTCTATCTGCTAAATATCATGTTATCACCAAAAAGAGATGTCAGTTTGGATAAAATTATTGTCACCTATGTCATATGAATGGTTTTGTTATAGTAGTTACCCAGAAAATGTTTTTATTCATATTCTATTTGTATGCAACAAGGAATTCAAAATAATGAATAATTATTATTACTTATTTTATGAGACAAAGAAATCAACCTTTTACTTTTTCACTTTTGTCATCTGAATATCTTCTCCCCATCTCCACTCTCAAATGAGTCTTTAGTTATGGTCTGAAATAATTACTGAAGCACTGAATAAACAGTTAGTTAAATCATTATCTGTAAAGTTAAAAAACTATCTGTGAAGTTTCCTTAAAATGTGGCAGAATGAGAGATTACACTATTAACCAATAGGCTTCTTAGTGATTTGGGGGGATTCTTCCCCCTTTCTGCTCCCTTTACTTTTTTTTCTCCATTTCTCTTTACCCTTTTCTCCCCATTTTATTTTTCTGACTGATCTTCTCTCATGCTTTGTTTCCTCCCACTTCTTTCTCTCTTACTAGCTCCCCCATTCCTATCTCCCCCTTTTTTCTTCTACACTTTCTCTTTTTCTTCATTTTTTCCTCCAAAAGCGCCTCCATGGCGCGAGGGGTCAGCGATCCCGGCTGGGTAAGAGAGCAGAGAGGCCGCATGAGCAGCTGCTCACAGGGCCCTTCCCCGAGCCCCCCCCACCGCGGGGGCCACAGCGCCCCCCCCCCCGAC
>JAUBNY010001146.1:6081016-6099298 GCA_032275445.1 Crypturellus soui
TTTTTCGTTTTTTTTTTTTTTTTTTTTTTTCCCTCGGACCCTCTTCACCCGGTGCCCCTTAATTTCTCGCTTTCCCCCGGCTGTTGCTTGGACCCTGCCTTGTCATGTCAAGATGGAAGTCAGGCATGACTGGCTCTCCTCGTCCCCCCACGAGGGCTTCGAGCAGCTGAGGCTCAAGAGCAGACCCCGGGAGCCCTCGCCGAGCCTCACCCGCGTCGGCGCCAACTTCTACAGCACCGTCAAGCAGCAGGACTACAGTGCCAGCGTCTGGCTGCGCAGGAAGGACAAGCTGGAGCATGTAAGCCCTTTTCTCCTGCCTCCCCGCCCAGAGCTCTCCCTAGGTGCCGCTTTAGGCTGCCCCTCTGCCCCCCTGGGCTCGGGAGACAAGTGGTGCCGGGGTGTTCCGGAGCCACCCGGAGATCCCGGGCCGGGAAGAGCCCAGGTGCATCGGAGTTGGTGCCCCCATGCCACACGCAGAGCTCTTCCTCGCTGGAAAGATTTTGAATGTTCTTGGCTTATTCATTCTCTTCCCGCAAATTCAGCACTCATGTGGGAGGAGAAATATTGGGATGGTGCAGATGGAGGTTAGCGCCTTTATCTCGCAGTTAATGTAGTTATAAAATTGCCAAAAGAAAATACAGTCTTTAGTTCTAGATTTTTTTTTCCCTCTCCCCTCCCCTTCCTTCATGGGACTTTGAATATTTCCAACCTCTGTGGGGTGGAGATTTCTTTCAAGGATTCTTTCAAGATTCCTGCAGCAGCAGAACATAACTGTGTTTGGGACCACAGCAGAATGGATACTGGGGCAGCTGTGGTGAATATTTTATGAGGTTTAAGGTGCTCCTAAGTATATTCTCATGTCTTAAACAATGTTTGAAAGGATTTTTCATGTTCCTTCTAACATCAAGGAAATGAGCTGAGATGACCGGCGTACAGTATGGGAGTTTTCTGAATAGCTTATTAGATGAGCCCTGTTGTTACTATGTACAGTACGATCGAAATAAGGGAGTAGTGGTATATTCACAGGGATGCAGGAGAATGTAGATGGGTTTGCATAATGTAACACTGTACAAATTATTCAGCAGCATAAAGAATGGCAATCACTGTCTCATTGACTTTGAGTTGCACAGAAAAACCCTTCTTGCGATGCAGCCACCTGAAGTCTCTTTCAATAGAAATTGCTTTGTTACAAGGGTACATTACCTTTATTGCATGAAAATTCTCAAGTCATAGCAAAATCTCTTAAAGATGAAACCTGGAAGGGGGAGAAACACACACACGTATGTGTGCACATACATACACACAAAGGAAAACCCCAACCCCAAGCTATCAACTGGTTGGTAGGGAAAGAGAAAGCAGAAAGGGAAACCTTCCCTTTCTGCTGAACTGCAGAATATTAAACTTGGGTTGTTGACACTTCTGGGTGCCAAAAACTGATGAGCTGCTGGAAATGTCACATTTCAAATTTTGAGAAAGGTATCGAATCCTCTCTGCCCTCCTACACGCATTTTTGTTATTCTTCACTCTAACAAGAAAGCTGCACAGTCGTGAGCTTGTAAGCAGGGTATTCTCCCATTGTGCATCAAAGGAAGGTCAGTGCCTTACCTCAGCAGGGCTCATGGCTAAAACACAGGAAGCATAGAAATATAAGCTCTGGCTTTTGTTAAGAAGCATTAGCCAGACGTGTCTACATATTGATACGTGTCAGCAAGTGAATGATTGTAGATGGGAGAAGTAGTCTGTTAACAGCTGGATAACTAAGCACTCTTCTGGTAGCTGATCATTAGCATGGCTACATATTTGTAGGCAAAATTATACCATGATATTAGTGTGGATAGAGGAAAAATAGGCATTACTTGTTTGAAGATAACTGCATAACCTTAATTTTGACTTTCCTTTTTCTTTTTCTTTCCTGATGAAGTCAGTATTTTGTCAGAGTAATCATCTTCAATAACCCTGCAGCACTGGTGTGAAGAGACTTTTTCTGTATTAAATTTGGTAGGAATACATGTTCTTCTGGGGATTTCACTCTCATTTGATCTAGTTATATTTATTTCCATAACCTATATGAACCATGGTAAGAAAAAATGGACTATTGATATTTCTTTCAATAGTTATTTCATTGCAATTTGTTGTGAATCTTCTGCAGTACATTGGATGTGCCAACAGTGTATATGTGGAAATAAGTTCTTATGATTTCAGGTAATGGCATTATTTGTGAGTGTTGTAAGGGACAAACTATTCAGTGGCTCACTTGTGTGGATATGAATAAAATATATGTTATTTTCTAGACTGTGTTGGTTTATACAGTTCTGATGTGATGTTGTCATTTTCTTTGTCTGTCATTCACAATGCCTGTATTTTTCAGATAAGGCTTTGAGGTTCTTTATGGTTTTCATACTAAAGAAGCTAGTGTCCACATGTCACTCTGCCAATCCAAAAGACAGACCAAAGATGGATCGTTTTGAATGATAGCATGTATGCTAGGTTGCACCCAGTGCTGGAGCATAAACGTATGCATACTTCATGAGGTGGCTGGAGAGCTACATTTTTTGTTGCAGTCCCTTTCTGAGACAGTAAGATTACTTGAGCCTTGTGGAGAAAATCAATATACAAGGAGTGAGCATGCATGCCCTGGTTTTTAAAGCACACAGTTATAAATTTGATGCTCTGTAGTGGTAGGCGTAGGCAGAAGAAACATGTATAGTGAAGTTGAGATATTCATGAACTTACTTTCAAGTTTTACAGGCATTCTATAGGCCTTGGGGGAAGTTATTTCTGGTGAAATTGTTACTTAAAAGGATATTACTGTGGTTATAATAGGAATAAAATAGGGCCAGTATATTTTATATACTACTTTCAGTAAATCCTTGTAGACCACAGTTGATGATAATGTATTGAATACTTTAAAAGTGACTGGCAAGACTTATTGATGTGAGACACTTACCATAAATTAATCTATAGTCTGAAGGGCCAAAAAAAAAAACTATTTAAAAACCTTTTAAGAACTTAAATGAGTTTATATCAAATATATACTCCACATATACAAATAATTTGTTTCTAGATTTCAAAACTGTAACAAAGCTATTGAGGATTTTGTTTATCTTTTACTGACCTGAGTTGGAAGTGTGATAAGTTTATGAGGTCTAAAATTCAACTGGTGCCATGACTTTTCTAAAAGCAGAACCAGTTCATATATAAAGATATGATGATTTCTTAAATGTTGATTAATACTTAATGACCGAGTGACCACAGAGGAAGCCGAATGCTGGAATGCATTGCTGGCTTCATGGTAGTTGTTTGTAAGGTGAGTCTCCAAATAGTCTGTGCCTTTTGGGAAAAGCTAACAGAGATGACTGAATAACCAATTTCTACTGCATGATCCAACCTTACTCTTTCCATTTTTCTTCTATGGAGTCAAACATAATTTTTAAGACAAAATTAGACTGCTTTAGTGTGTTTAAGGATAGGCTATTAAGGTATTTTTCCTGAACTGTATGTGTACTGAAGCTAATAGGTCAAAGTGACAATATTTAAGTTAATGAAGGAAATTATCAGAGGTGTGAGGGAGGTGTGAGGAAGCTTCATGTGCTGGGTGTGATTGCAGTGATGTTGCAAACCTCTCATTAACCTCTCTTCAGAGGTGATATTGTTCAAATTCTGAGCATCTACTTTAGCTGGTTCCTAATGCCTTTTTGTGAAGCTGCTTATCACATACTGGAAGAAACAGAGTGAAAACTTGTGTGAAAAGTTCCCAAGTCTCCTTTACTCAAGTTTTTTTGGGGAGGGTGGGGATGCTCTGTGTTGAAAGAGGGATGAGTGTGGGAGTTGCCTTTTTTTTGCTTTTGAAGTTTTTTTTTTTTTTTTTTTTTTTGGTTGCTTAGGAATGTGAATTGGGTAAGAGGATGTAGGGATGAAAGAGGCATAGGCAGGCTTGCCTGATAGCTTTCAGTTGCAGAGAGTTACCCACGTCTGGTTTAATTTACAGCATGTCGTCATCATGTTTCTGCATCTTGCAGTAATGAGAAATACCGTTAGCTACTTTCTTAGTACCTCAGCAGAGTGTTCTAAAACACAGCCTGATTTTAAACATACATATATTTTTAACCCATACTCTTGACAGGTAACACCTGAATCATCAGTTTGGGGGTGCTTTGTTTTTTGGTTTTCATGACAGATGCAGATCTTCCTTCTTAAATATGTATAGGCAGTGTCTCTCTCTCTCTTTCTGTATGTAACTTTTACATACAACTGTTCACTCAAATACATTAATTCTAAAAATTTATCTTTTAAGAATTGCCTTCAATAATACGACTTTGAGCAAGACTTGGTATTGGAATTTGTATTCCCTAGTGATAATCTTATGCTAGCATTATGACAATTGGGAAAAGTTCTCGACAATTTAGTGTGGCATCTCTCATTTTTACTTAAGTTTTGATCAATAACAAAGGTGACTTCAGGATTTTTAGATTCTGATTAAGCTTGCAAAGTTGCAAGTTGGCATGATCAGCTGATGTTACGCAGTTGATGGACACACCACTGCTGCATTGGTGGTGTTGCTACTTGGAGAGCAAAGAAGCAGAAGGAATGCAACGTTATCTGTCAACAGAGGCAAATGAATAAGCAAATGTTTGGGCTCAGGCACTTTTTGCTTCCTTTCCCTTTTACAGTACAGGATATTTAAAAAGAAAAAATGATAGAACAGTTTAATATGGTGTTTCTGCTCTTGCGCATATGTTAGCGCAAGTGTTAACAGGCAGGGGTAAAAGGCTTCTAAGCTCCAGAATGGGACATATTAAGGGTGACAGAAGATATTGCATACATTGATGTAACTTATAACACGTGAATAAGGAAGGGGAACATAGCTGTGATGCAAAGGAAAAAAATGTGAGTGGATCTCAAAACCAAGCCAAATCTATTGCTGGCTAGAGCCAGGATAATAGTGAGAATAATAGAAGTTCTTGAATTGGGAATGTGTCTTGTAGTAAATGCAAACACATGGCTTTTTATGAGTTGACAGTGTTTAACAAATTATTTATTGCTGCTTAAGGCTATCTGGAATAATGTCAGAAACCAATGAAAAAATGGACTATGCCCTGTGTAATGATACATTTCCAGGTTTGTAAGTGGGGGACAAGTCAGGGGGTTCAAAACAATTAGTTATCAACTTTTGGATCTTATTTAATGGTGCAGTTGCAGGTTTTAATTCAAAATGTCTATCTGGCTCAGGAGATATATTCCCAGCCTCCTCATTTTAAAGAGACAAACTCCATTAAGCAGAGGAAATTTGGCTCCCTTGTAGCAGAAGGTTTGGATGTTTAGGAACTGCTTGACTGCAGGAGTGGCATTGGCACATGTTGAAGTGCTTGCTGAAGCGGCAGCATATACTTAGCTTTATAGCTGAGAAACTGGGTGAAGAGGTTCTTCTGTTGAAGTGCTGTTCACCCTAAAAATCTCTCTACCCGATAGTGTTGAATAGTTATGATACATGCAAGTAATTGCATATTGCAAAGCACTGAAGAGACACAGGCTGGTTGTTCTGTTTTCTCTTTCCAATTTTTAAAAGCTTCTCTTCTAACATAATCTAATAGTGAGTTTTTCCTGTTAATGTAATGCATTGGTTCTGATGAATTCAACATCAGTCAATTTGAAAGCCCAGATCTTCAAAGCTAAAATTAAAACAGCTGAGAGGCATAGTCACTGTAACAGGCTTAATTTACTGTGTCTGGCTCCTTGTTGTTGCCTTAGAAAACAAAACAACTTAAATTATCACAGTTGTATTTAGAACTGATTTTACATATGCATGTGCAAACTTGATTCAAACCATTCAATAATTCTTTAAAAGGCAGTTGTTTCAGTTTTTTGAACAAAATACATAAGTCTTAGGCAATGTTTGTTCCAGATGCTAGCTTCTGTGAAGATACCAGTTATCTTTAATGTGTCTACCTAATGCTACCAGCATTAAAGAAAATTCTAATTACTACTTTAATAGTCATTCCCTTTATATCTGTGTTGACCATCCTTTTTATAAGGTTTTTGAAATAGTGGCTTCAGAAACTTGCAACCTATTCTCTCTGGCTGTTGCTTAAAGAAATATTTTGCAATCCTTAGTAGTCTTATCTTGTAGCAGACCATTAACAATAATGGTTTTAAAGATAGCAGGGGTGCTTAAGAGAGGCTAAGCAAATTATCCTTAGTGAACATCTCCTCCAAATGCAATCACTTCACTGACTGTAGAGGATGCCCAAAGACACTGTTCAGCTCCTTGGCTGAGTTTTCTTTTTATGTGTTTAGCTTGGGCCTTTGTCCATTCCAGAACAAGAAATGCTAACGCACTGTGGTGAAAATCTTTACCAGACTCTTCAAGGAAACAACAGAGCAACTCATCCCATTGACTTAGTTCATCACCTCTCAAGAGGGGAAGCGGTATACTACTTGCCATGGCTAGAAGAGAAATTCCAGGGTGTTTTCTTTTTCTCACTCTTTGTGGAGACCTTTCCTGAGGAACATGCTTACAATCACCTACCTTTCCCCTGTTCTTTTATAACCTTATTTAAGGACCGATTCTCAGGCCTTTTACATACAGTCATAACTGAAAAGAACCAACTACTCTGCCAGTGTCTTAGAACAGCTGTATACCCTCTTAAAATAAATATTCCTCCCTGTCCTTTATCTGAATCGAAAGTGAAATTTCGTGAAAAATGAGACTTAGAACGTAAGTGCTGATTTGAATTTTGTGTTTGTAGATGACAGCTGTTTGGGTACAAACCCACAGTCTTACTGTTCCAGTGCAGTGACATTCTTATGATGTCTATGTTGTTGTCTAGTCTGGTTGGGCAATTGCTTGAAATCTCTCCTTCACTGATCTTGAGAACTAGACTAGGAGAGAGAATATATTTAGGCTAGGCAATAGGTACATGCTAGAATCCATATTCACTGACTGGACAAAAGGGAAAACAAAAAGAAAAAAAACTGTGCTGCTGCTTTCCCCTGGCTACTGAGTGCCTGTATTTCTGGGGTGGTGGATAGGGAAGTGGATGCACAGCAGGTCTTTCCTTACTTTCTGATGAGGAGACACTTGGCGGCTGATCCAGATTTCTTAGAGTTAGGAGGGAAGGAAGTTACCCTGATCTTCCCTTAAGAAGTGACTTAAATACTGGGCTTTAGTGTGTGTGGCTGTCTTACGGGGGAAGAGAATTTCAGGTGAGAATGAAGAAATGAGTGAGGGGTATTAGGAGGAAATCCTCAGGGTTTGGGGGAGAAAGAAAATGCATTTGTGATACCTGGCTCCACTGAAGTGAGTTAATCAAAACTGAAGTTTATTAGGTTGTAAGCGTATTCTTGTCTTCTGGATACTTAGTTATCAAAACTTTCAATCTGATTTTTTTTTTCTTTTTAAAGTTTGATTTTCCAAGTTCTGTCACTTTTAGAAAGACTTTTCAAATCTAACCCATGGTTTGAGTGCATTTATAGGGATTTAATTTGTTTTGTGTTTGTTTTGATTAAATGCCATTTGTACCTATGTAGAGAGCATCTACCTCTGGACAGAGAAATATCAGAGTGGTATTTTAGCAATACTTCACTGGCTTGATGTTTGAAGATAGAGACAATCACTTAAGAGATCTATCTTCCTATTTTTGTACAACTTGTAATGCCTTTTTATACATTCAGTATGTGTAGGGGAATATAGTTTAATTTTCTTGCTTGAAAACATGAATTTTATAAATCTTAGATGGTTCTATTTCTGACTTCGGACTGCTGTCAACATAATCAGCAGGTTGTTTCATAATTTATATAGTTGCTATAGCTCATAAATAGTAGTGATTCTATTTTAACTTTGTTGCTATTAGAGTTCACTGTTTACAGTAGCAGTGAAATGTCTAATGGAATTAAAAGCTGGTGTATTTGAGAATTGCTACTAATAAAGAAAGTAGCAATTCAGAATTTCTGCCATTCTGATAAATTATATAGCCTGGATTTCCTCAAGGCATTTTAACTGCTTGGAGCAGACACAAATGTGGAGCAGTGCTAAGAAGGAGTTGCTGTGACCGTGACCGATAATCACATTATCAGTCACCAGTTTGATTTCTTGTATGTGTCTGTGTGTGTGATCTTATTGGCAGCTCAGCTTTACTTGGGGTCATCCTCTAGCTTGACTCTGTGTTAGTGCAGGCTATAAAAAGCCCGTCTTAATGAGCAGATATGCTTTTATTTTGAAACATGAATGAGTAAAAGCTAGTAGTAACTTCAGCGCTTCCAATCGTGGCAAACATGACACATCTCATTAGTGCTTTCAGTGTGTTACAGATACTGCGTGGCTGCCTCGTGTTACATGGCTCATCCGTTCCAGGGAGCATGATGTGCTGGGCAAGCTTTAGGTGCTGTTTCTACTGAGGCAAGTCTTAAAGGTGGCAGTGATTTGAACTCTACTTTCTCAATATGGTTTGTGCGCTTGATCCACAGCTGCAGCAAAGTCTCTACTAACCAATAGTGCAGATGTGAGCTTTGTTTTCCAGCTTCCTGAAAACTCATGGTGGGTCGGTTCAGCTGCTGTGGAACTGGGGCAAAACACTGCAAGTCCAGCTATAGCATGTTAAGCAGATGGAGGAAGAATCAGGCTGAGTCCTGATCTCTTCCTGAGTTTTTAACTCTGAACCACCAAGTTAATTGCTGAATGCATAGTTAAGAGAACTTACCTGTTAGCATGCAGGACTACTTGATAGTAAGCTATGAAGGTATCCTGATACATGAGATGGGATGTGAAGAAATAAAGATCTAGGTTCACGTGCAAAAATGAGCTAAATCCAGTTCACCATTTTAAGTCCACCATTAGATGTTTCAAAATGCAGAGTAAAGAAGGAAGCCAATTTGTTGCATTTGAAACTTTGTCAACTTCTAGCAGTAATGAAGAGCTGCCCAAAAAACTCTGAGAAATAAAAAGCTATCTATGAAATGATTAAGACTTTCATTGATAGACTGTGTAAGTGGGGAAAAACATTGGCCCAAGAAACAAACAAACAAAATGCCAAACCTAAACCAAAATATGATGGCAGTTTAATGATTGCAGGGATCATGTGTCTTCATCTCTTGTGCTGATTGAGGTAGAAACCTGCTGCTGCTTTAAACACAAAATCTGTTGCCCCTCATGAGCCCATGGAAGAACGGGCATGGATGCACCCAGGGGCTGACCAGAGATGGTCTTGTCAATTCTGTGGTCTCCCTGTAGTTGCTTATTCAGGAGGACTCAAGAGCACCTAGAAAATCTTGTGTTGCTGAAAGCACTAAGAAAAAAGACAAGGCAGCGAATTATGAAATGGCTTCCTTATTGGTCTCCTGGCAGAAGCAGGTTTAGCCTCTTGAAGGGCAGGAGCTGCACAGCTGGTGTGGCTGAGGCTGGGAAGTTGAATGCAGTGGAGTAAGTTGGGGCTGAAGTTCCCTGAGTTGGTCTGCAGGCTATTAGCTGCTCATTTAGTGCTGCCTTCACGAGTAAAATAGTTGGGAAGTTTCCAGACAGTGAACTGGCTCATGTAGTGATTGCACTTTTTCCTCATCCTCTGCCAAAAATATCGAATACCTTTTGGGCTTATAGAGAATTGTCATACAGCCTATAGTAGTGTGTTTAGGCCTATATAATCTCAAACTGAAGTTGTGCTATCGACTGACTTTTGTGGTTTTTGACATCTCATGGGAAAGAGGATATCCTGGTTTTCCAATGGGAAACGTAATGCCAACTTCTGGCAGGTTTCAGCCTAACATTCACAGCATCTAGAGGTAACTTCACTCGCAGTTTGAAGCATTCGCTAGACTGCTATTTCTCCATGCATGTTTTCATGGAAAGTAAAGGTAGGGTGTTTCAAGAATAGTTAACTTTTTTTCTACTCTATGCATACAAAGTCATTTGGAGTCATACAGTCCTGTATATGTGCTGCTTAAAATAATATGGGTCAATGTATATTCTGTGCAGCCTATATAGGATCTGTGAATTTTAGATCCCTGGGAAAATGCATCATCTTTTACATTTTTATTTAACAGGACTTACCAGCTGCAGCAGAGTGGCTACCTGAGATAGTTTTAAGGAAGCACAATTTGCAAATGAATGTCTGAAGACAAGCAAGCAAAAAGAACCTTAAGGGAAGGAAAGCCAGACAATTTTGAAATTGCTTGCTTTTATTATTATTTTCTTAAATTATTTTTATACCAAATCTAATGCTTAAGACTTACTAGTGCTTAAGGCTTTGAGATGCTATGAGCATGGAAGAGATCATTAATATATTAAAAGCTGTTTCAGGCCTTTACCTTGAACATGATTTATTGTTCGAATCAATTTTGGGGATCTAGCACAAAGCAAAGCTGCACAAGCATTTTGGGAAGCGCTATCATTTTAACACAGCAACTTCCTTTGTCAGTGTGAGGTGCTGTCCCAGGAGACTTGCTTTAAATTCCCCATTGGACATGTGACAGGTAGATAGCACCTAGTCCTTCCCTTGTTGTTTCATCCCGTTTTACACAGCACTGCACTCTTGAGTCTTCTTGTCATGGTTCAGCCGCATCCAGCTCCTGCTGCTGAGAGCTGGAATGTGCCAGCCTGTATTCTCTGGCTGTGCTATGCGGGCTTCTAATGCCAGGTAGCCTGAATCAGTTGGCTTCTGCAGCCATATGATAGCTGAAACCCTGCTCTTCTGGAAAACTAAACTTTTTTTTTTTTTTTTTCCCTTTGCAGTTTGTGTGCTTTGTTCCTGCCTGGGTGGGGACTTTTCCAAGTATTCTGTTCAACTCTGAATAGCTGCTAATGCTTAGTTAATTTTGAGCAACAGCTCTATAACACAGCTCTTCTTTTACTTCTCTAAGAGTCGATTTATTGACCCAAACCACAATGCTTCTTCCATGATACTTGATGCTTCCCTCATCTTCTACCCCTCTGAGCCTTTTTTGACAGATCTGCAGCAGCCCTGTTCCATTATTGCGTGTCACGTTTTGCTATAGACTTTCTGTAGGGAGCTTCCAAGACAGATATGGCGAGTGTGTGTGGGTATATATATACACATAGGATTGCAAAATCTTGCCCTTTTGCAAGGTGTGCGTGTGTATATGTATATATATGTATTTTTTTGTTTTATATTGTTTTTTGATAGGATAATATTTTCCAAAGTTCAAATGTTAGAAATAGGGAAATAGTTTCTCTCTTTCTTCCTTCCCTTTCTGTTCTTTTGACAGAGTGAATTTGAAGAGCAGGACAGTGACTTCACCTTAAGCTCTATTGTGAATGTTTGCATAAAAAATGGCTAAACGGAGCAGCAAGAAAGGAATAGAAAAAGCAATTTTTCAAGACTTGTCGATGACTTCTTGGAACAGTGGGTTCTAAAAACACAGGAATTTTGGTGAATGAGAAATTTATTCTACAGTATGATAAATGATTGTGTATTTGAACTACTGACTCTTAATTTCTGCCTGGGACATGTAGAGTCATTGGCTTATTTAACTGGCCTCTATTATTTTTGAGAGGAATGTGGAAGTTATATATAAAGACTCTCAAGAGGGGAATAAGTGTTTAGACTGAGTGCGGGGACTACTTCTGCTTTCCAAAAGAAAGAGGTATTTTAAATGTGAGTCCTATCAAATGTCCTAATGCAAACCAACTCCAGCTGAAAGTTACTTGATAAATTTTACTGATTTTAAATTATCTTTTTGGAAATTACTTTCTATGACTGAATGCGAATAATGCTTTGTCTTCAGCACTTTTTTAATCCATCTGCAGGGGAGGCAATCAGTGAATTCCTAGATGACTTTAATAAGGCTTTTGATGTAAACCTCCACAATGTGCACGAATACTTTTGAGATGAGCTTTTGTCAGACATTCTCTTTACAGACTACAGAGCCCACTCCAGATGTCTGTATGTGTGAATGTTAGCAGAAAACAGAATAAAAATGAGTTTAATGTATTTTGTTCAAATGTCAATTTTAATAAGTAACTCTTTTTTTTAAATAGAATTGTTTTGAGATATATATATATATATTTTTCTTCCTGTTTCCTTTTGCAGTCAGGTAATTTCACATTGATTTACGTAAAGATTCAAGCATTGTGCTTATTGCCTGTGAAGGAAAACTGCATTGAAAGTGAATCCTATGGATTTTCAGCCAAAAATGTGAAAATTAAATAATGCTTTTTCTTAGTTATTGGCTGCCGTATCATCTGCAAAGTTGTTGTACTACTTGAAGCGTGTGGAGAGAGCTACACAAATAATCACTTCAATCATCATTTTTCCACACGGATAACCCATTGCGTGCTGTGACTAGTCCCCATTTGTCATTTGAGCGACAGCGCTGTCAGCCGGAGAGCTGAAACGCTCTCTGTTGTGCAGTGTTTCATGAACATCGAAGACAACGTGACATTTCTTTCACTGCGCATAGGAAACAAGTTGACACATTTATTTCAGTTAGCCAGCGAGCCTTTGCCTTTCGTCTGCTATATGCAAGGAGTATAGATAAACTCTTGACATCTACTGAAGACAGGTATTTTATTAGTAATGATCTGGAGTTGCATCTATGTATGGTATTACTTCCAGGTATAGCTATGTCATCTGTTTTAAATCCTTCTAGGGTTTTTCTTCTAAACCTTGTAAGTTTAATTTTCAGTTGAAGATAGAAAGCATCAGACTGCTGGGCACTTGGGATAATGTTGGTTCTTTCCATTTCTCAGTGCTGAATTCATGTCTATTTATATACATTTTAATGGAAAGACCAATATGCACTAGTTTCAGGAGGAAGAGATGTAGCTTAAAGGCTCAGACTGTCTACAGAGAGTTTTCTAACACTTAAGTTGCTATTACTCTACAACTAGTTTGTGATGGGGCAGGGGATGTTCATTTTATGCTTGCCTTTTTCTCTTTCCTTTGGGGCTTCAAATATAGGACTAGTTTGTTTTATTTCCTTCCCTAGAGGCAAAAAGAGATGACTTATTTTCATTGATTTCAATGGAAGTTGCATATTGGTCTGAAAAACCTGTTTCTGAGCTGCTTGTTCTTGTTAGTTGATTTGATTTGATATGTTCTAAGTCTCTTCAGAGCTGCCTTTTTTTTCTTTTTTTTTTGTTTGTTTCATCGTTCATGCCCTCCTCTTTTTTTTTTTTTTTTCCTCTCTCAGTCAAAGAAAAATTCCCTATGTCCTTTACATAAGGATGGAGATGAAAAGTTGCCTTGGTGGTGGTCTGGATTTTTGGCTAAGGTAGCGCCATCCTTTGCATAACCTTCTGTGTGAGCCTTGATCAATGCCAGATATTTACTCCTCTTGCAGTTACTGTGAGGAGTCTGGCTCATTCATAAGGAAAGTTCTTACACTGGTCTCTTCTGGTTATAGCTGGATACTGTTTTGCCTCTTGCCTGTTGCGAAGGGATGTGCTTAGTGCATCTTGACCTTGCTGATAATTCCAGTTCAACATGCAGCTTTGGGGTATATTCTGATATATAATACTTGTGGGATAGGTAATGGGAAGCAGTAGTTTTAATCTCCTTCAGAGATGTATTTTCTACCTAATTAAAAAAGTACACCTGTATTTCCAGGTCTTCAGGACAAAGTTTGCCATCAGTGTAAATTCCCTTCCCTTTCTTCCTGTGCTCCCTGAGCATCTATATTGATTTATAAAGTGTAAACCCTTTAAACGCGGGGCAGGCGGGGATTGAGCATTGTCACCTTCTTCCTGTATGCTTGGAATAAAGGAAAGGAGTGGGAGTGGGAGTTAGACCTATGAAACTCTGGGCTACCTTGAGAGGACCTGCAGAGTGATGATATTTTCATCATCCTACATATGTGGAATTTGGCTGCAGATAAAAACAACACGTGAGGAAAATCTACCATCATTTTTGAGCTTGCTGCATTCTATTTTCTTTATGTGTTTTCAGCTTATGCCTTTCTCTGCTTCCTATCTTTTTTCCAGTTTGGAAAGAAAAATAATTCTTTGAAAATGTTACCTAACTGTGGCTCCCTGGTCTCTTCCGAGGTGCTGCTTTGCCTCACTGATGGGTTTTCTTGTAGGCCCTCCTGCAAGCTCTGCCAGAGAGAACTGAGTCAGGTACTGGTGCTTGCAAGATGCCTCTCAAAGTTGTGACAAATCCTTCTGGGGTTTTTGTTCTGTGATTGTTTAGGTTACTTTGGGAAAGACTTGATTGATTTCCCTGGGGCTGCCAGTCCTAGAGGAGTAAAGGACCTGAGCTCTGTGACAGCACTTGCTGTTCAGTCTAGAGATTGTGTGGCTATTAAAAGATAAAAATTATAAATCATTGCTCAGCATGATGGAAAGGAGCATTTTGTACTTCAGTCTGCCTTGGACGGGGGGTTCTTCCTCTATCATCATTGCCATTGTATAGGAGATGCTGTAGGACTTATGCAAGTTTTATGAAACCTGTTTTAAATGTGAATTTACGAAGATGGCATATGACAAATGGAGAAATAAAAGGTATGGTGCAAATTTGCAATTGAAGATTCCCAGAAGTTACACTTTTTTTTTTTTTTTTTTAATAAACACTCCTGCTCTTGAGCTTTATAATGCTTTTCTATATAGGGAGAATAGAGTGATGTTCCTGGCTTGAATTAAAGGCGATAAACCTAAAGATAGAAAAGGAAAGGTGCAGAGAACCAGAGAAACTGCTCTCGTGGCCTTGGCCACTAGACTGCTGCTGTTGCAGTAGGTGCTGGTACTTGAATAGATACAATATTTACCTTAAAGCGAGCAAGCTAATAATGCTGAGGGAGGCAGAGTTTAGGAAAAGGTATGTATATAATCTGTGTGTCAGTCATGGAAAAGTATGTACTTTATCACAGGATGATCTGAACATGTACAGCACAACTTTAGCCTCATTTCTATAGTCATCAGCCTCTGTAGTCTGCCCTGAGATGAAACATTAGAAACCCAGGGCTTAATGCAGCCTATGAGATAATTTTATTTAGGCCTTTAAAAAACGGAAAAGTTAGCAAGCCAACAAGACTGAGTGTATTAAAGTGTAGGCATCATGTTGCAAACTTTTCCAAAACTGACTGCTGTGTTATGCCAATGTAAAATTGGTTTAGCCCTCACTGACAGTGATTGAGAATAAACGGCCCATTAGAATATAGGAATATAGAAGCTGGGTTTTCTATTCTTCCCCTTTCCCCTGCACAGCAAATCTAAATGACCCTTCAGAACAGTCATTTGGTAGAAGCTTTATCCTGGTTGCTTGTAGACTTGAGGTATAAGCCAAGCATTTACCCGCCTAATTTAGATATATGAGCATAGCATACTGAGGCCTCAGACTCTAAATGTCATTAGGTTGGGTTGTTGGTGGTGGTTGTTTGTTTGTTTTTGCAGACCTGGGCTTCTGAAAACTTGGAGTATGAATCCTTTTCAAGTAGAAGAAACTGTTCAGTCTAATTGGCAAATTTGAAATTGTGTATCAGGTGTAATAGCAGGACTTGAGAAGGCCACAAAACAAATCTGCCAGCCAAAAAGGACAATTATGAAATTACCTACATGGACTCATTGAATCACATTAGAGGATAGTGGATAAAGTGCTGTCCTTTACACTTGACCCTTATCTCTTCCCCAAGTCAGAATTGATTTCTCTCTTCTTGCTCCTTACCATACTCTCTTACTTTTATATATGAGAAAGAATTGTCCAGGAACCAGTTAATGAAGGACTCTGTTCTAGGGCACAACCATACCCGTCTTCCTAGACGGGTATTTGAGGAGCTGAGTGATGCTTGATAATGTAGTTACAAAAATAATTCAGCTTGCAAGGAATCCCTGGAGGTCACCTGGTTCAAAGCAGACCAATTAGACTGGATTGTTCAGGACTGTATCCATTTTAGTTTTTAATATCTCCAAGAAAAGGTTGTGGAATCTCCATCTTTTTATTTGTTCCAATATTTGACCGTCTTCATGGTGGAGGAAAAACAATTTTGATAGCTAATTGGAATTTCTTGTCTGTCTGTGTTTGTATTTTCTTGTCCCTCTTATCCTATCACCATACACTTCTGAGAAGAGTCTGTATCCATCTTCATGCTTTCCCATTAGATAATTGAAGATCACAGAAATTTTTACCCGCAGCCCTTGGCTTTCCTTTCTTAAGAGTGAAGAAGTTCAGTTCTCTCCCCTCTACTTTTACCTCATTAGATTAATGCAATACAATTTATTCTTAGTAAATCTATTTTTTTCCCATATTCTTGTCCTCACCTGCCACCTTTTCTCTTGAAAAATGAGAAGCTTCACCATTTGGCCTCTAGATGATTTGTTCCTGAGCTTGGCTGTCTCTTGAAGGGAAGAAATTCACCTTGAATTTCTCCCTTTTACCTGCCCCTTAGCACACCCAATTATTACTCTGAATGACTCTGAAAACAAACTGTCTTCAGTTGGACTGACTTCATGTGGACTGACTTGGTTAATCTGTTCTGGGAGATATCACAGATTCTATTCGTAACTCTCCTTTTTGTATTGGAGAAAGGAGTATGTGGGAGTGGCAGTGACACTTTGAAACTTGAATTGTTCACTAAATTTCCTCATGTATCAGTGGCTGTCTTTGCTTGCCAAGTGACCTTAGCTTAACTGTTTCAAAATTTACTTGGCTTCAGTTAGATGGACACAGTATGAAAGAATAATAAAGCTTAACTGCGCAGAATAAATCATGTTGAAATTACAATTCATTATAATTTTCTATTCAGTTTTCAGATTGGGTGTCCTAAAGCTGACTTGATCTAAAGAAATGTTTTGGAGCTAGACAGCAAGATTCCAGAACAGCCCTGACTTACTGCTGTATTTGAAGAGCAAAAATAGGCTTTGCATTTTCCATGCGACCTTGGGCAAGATATCATAGATTTGTTGTGACTCATTTTTTTGCATATGTAATGGACTAATAGCAGTGCTCAGATTCTTATCAGGGTTGTAAGGATATATCCAATAAAGATCATAAAATATACATATAGTCAAGTGGTGAACCATATGAATACTTTAGATAAATGATAATGTATCGTTTTTCATTTCAGCTTCCCAGAATAGGTAGCGTACTGACAACTGAAGATGCATTTCCACACATCTGCTGTGCTGGCAGATTGCTATTGGGAAGTGATGTCCAGCTTCCTGACTTGCAGGGTCTGCCGTCTTCTTTGTACTGGTGATGGTGTGGGCAGAGGCTGAGCTGGTCAACATGCTGATTTTTGCAGAAAATTTCATGCCCCCCATCCCAAATGAAATGCTCGCTTTCTGGCAACCGAGCTAATTCGACAATCACGTTGGTGGGGAGTTAGCTTGGTGTGGAAGAAGTAGTGGGAACATAACGTGAAGAGGAAGGTATGTGATCAGAAACATGACTTGGTGGCTGCTGCCCTCTGCGCAAAACAAAGTAACACTTTTAGGGATGCATTTGGTTTCATCATGGCCTCCTACAGGCAGGGCATCCTTTCTAGGTCTTCGTCTCTTTCAGAAGAACCCAGATCCCCAGGGTGCAAGGCTGTAGATTGTGGCAATCCACAGTATCTGAGGAGAGCTTACTTCAGTTAAATGTAGCTTTGTCTCATGGCAATGTCACCATGAACCATTATCAAGCCAATTTTCAGAAAGCGAAATTCTACTTACTTGGGTCAGAAGCCTTATCTAGAGAAAATTTTCTAAATAACAGGAATATATTATTTCTCCTGATCAGCCTTTTGTTTTCTAGGTAGGACACCAGCATACTTGGACATTCTTAGATTTAGAATATGCATCAAGTAGAAAAGATGATGTAGAAATGTAGAATCCTGATCTGCTGCCTCTAACTTTGTTTAGACTCTTCCTGCATTTCTTTATAAAGTATATATGTTTAGACTCCTTCAGTAACAGAGAAATGCAGACATGTCATAATTGTCGTTTGTTCTTATATTTGAGAATAAAGGGATTTTTTAAAAAAATATCTGTGGTGCATACAGGCTAATCTCTGAACTGTTCTCTTCTTTAATGCCATGTAGGAAAGTATTGAACGCAGCCAAAACTTTGGTCGTGGGTTCTGCTTGTGGAATAAATGGTATAAATAAGTTTATTTTGCTAGATACCTGTCTTAGGAATTCTTGAAGATAATCACTAGTGGGGAGATAAGGAGGAAAAAAAAGGTGTAGGAGAAATCTAGAAACCTGTGGTCTGAAGGGGCAGGAGGCTGAAAGCAGGTTTGGGGACAGAACTCCTGCAGGTGGGTTCCCTTCTATACCTGACATTTTTAGGCTTCAACTTATTCAAAAGCAGGCATTGAGCACTGCTGTCCCCTGGAGTGGTCACTTAGAATCACAGAA
>JAUBNY010001146.1:6107517-6118717 GCA_032275445.1 Crypturellus soui
CCATTTAACTAGCAGACACATGCTGTGCACAGGGCCATGCACCACACTAGTATGACTGAACTCGCACATCGTTGTAGAGCTGCGTAGAACAGGCAGTCTTTAGCAAACTCCTAAATTTTTAGGGCATATTTCATCCCATGGCTACAAGTGAGTAGAGCTGTAAGCAGGCAGCCTCTGCTGCTTCCCTTCCTTCACTACGTTAATCACTGCTCTACTTGTAACATCTAAATCTATGGATTGAGGGGGAAAAAAGAGAAGCAGGGGGCTAGGAAATTTCTACTCTACAAGTAGAAATTTCTCTAAAAGTTGTGTTTGGTGTGGGTCCAGGAGAACTTCTTAAACCTCTTTTCACTTCAGAACATCAGCTGGCATGCACGAGGCTATGCTCTTATTCCTCCCAGAGCATAGGACTTTGCATTGAGAGTTTCATTGACATCAGTCCACTGAATCATCTGAGAGAGGATGTAGCTCATAGGGAATTTTATGGTAGGTCTTACTGTGGAGTGAAATATTGCTCCCTGTGAGGAAAAGTAGTACTCAACATTTGTTTTGTGCTAACAGCTGAATTTTTATATTCAGCATACCTAAGAGAAGAAACAGATCTGGACCCATTGCTATTCTGCCTCTGTTGCTTCTCCTCCTTGCTTGCTCTTTATCCCGTTCTTGCTGTGTGCCCAGCTTTGCACTCTTCTTTCCACCTCTCTTCCTTTCTTATGTCACCAGTAAAATTAAGTAGTGAAAAAACATACTGATAATGGAAAAGCTTTTGTCATTTGACTTTGGCTGGTTTAGATTTTTGGAGGCATGGTAAAATCCTGTGCTTCTGAGTCTGTGTTCAGGTGACATTTTTTTTTTTTTTTAAGCACTGAAAGAACAGTATTTTATGGATTTGCATGAAGGGTGCACTTGGGAAAAATTGCTTCATAACTATCCTGGAGAGACCTACTTTTCTGAAATAAAAATTTTGATTCTGCAAAACTAATTGGGTTAGTGACATCTAAATCTACAACAAGCAGCCAGGATGTTAGAGAGAGCAAGGGAGATCTTATTTTGAAATAATGGGACTGGCAAAAAGGACCCAAATAAATGAAGAAGGTTCTGTCTGAGGTCCAATCTTGACATTTGTTGTATTAAAGTAATAACATGTAAAATAGGAGCACAGTTCTTTGAGTAGTAGGTCTGGCGGCTCTGGTCATCTTTTAGGCTCCTAGGAAGAAAAGCTGGAAGCAAAGAGACTGTTCAATCCATTCTCCCACCTTGCCATCAACCCCCCTCCCTCCCCCAATTTTTAACCAGCATTCTGCGTCCTGTAAGATTGAACATAAAATTCCAGAATTTTGATGTTCAAGACAGACAAACTCCCACATACTTGGACCAGGATTTTAATCTATTTGGATACCTAAAGATTTTGAAAAGCTGTGTTGTATTGTGCATTTGCTTGCTCCTTTCCCACTCCTGATGAAATGGAATATGTTTTAAATGGGGAAGTGTATGCTGCTGTTCTGTATAGATCTCTGTTATGATGGATTTAGGCTGCTTCTTGATGTTTGGGAGAGGGAATGGGAAAAAGTTTATTTTATGAATTTATTAAATAATTCTGAGTCTTTGGTTGATAAATTTCCTGACCTTTAGTTATTTTTTGAAGTTTTATGTTTGGTTTCATTTACTGACTTTTAGAATTCCTGGTGTCTTATGTACTGGCATGCAGTTTTTGCCCTGTGAAACCAAATACAATAGCATGGGTCCCCTTACCCATTATAATTATGATTTAACTTTGTTTGTTTGTAGGAAGATGTCTTTGGATCTTTCCATTATTTGTTAGAGACTATGGGGGAAGGCAGTGCTACTCCTTAATGTGAGGTGCAATTTGGATAGGATTTCATGGAGTACACAACAACAAAAAAGTGCTTGTTGTGTTTGGCCTTGAAGAAGCCCAAGCAGATCCAAAGCAATTTAACAGTTCTGCATTTAAGTTTTTCAAGACTTTTCATTTCACTGAAAAATCAAAATACTTTTCTTTTTTCTTCATTCTGTCTTAAGATAGAATGTCTGCAAGATAAGAGCGTCTACTCAGTTCTTTGGTAATGTGTATGCTTGATACCGTTTTAATGCACCTGTTCCCTCATTGCAGGCTGAGGGCTCTAACAAGGGCTGAAAAGAACATGAATGCAATGAAGGAAGAATAGAGTTGCCAAAATGCAAGTCATTTTACTTCGAATCCAACTTGGATTTTGTCAAACAGCTTGTCATGTTTTCCTTAATCATGTAGAGCATTCACAGAACTCCTTGTGTCATTGGAAAGATCATTGCTTATGGAAAGCTCTCTAAATGAGTATTTTTAATGCAATGTCTGTTAACCACTTTTCAGTAGGTGGTTAGAGAAAGTTAGAGGTGGTTATACTTGAGAACCTAATCCTAACTTACAAACTAGCCTCTGAAGCATGGGACATGACAGTTAATCTATTAAGAGAGAGGGAAAGCTGAAAAATACATACTTACTCCTGAGTGAGAGGACTGTGAGCAGTCAGTACAGTATTAAGGGTTTTAACCCAAACTTAGGGAGATGAGATTTCATCTTTTAAAGAGAAAATTCCATAAAACTGTACAGATAATTTAAACTTTAATTTGTTTGCAGGTTATTTATAAAGTAAGGGTGAAGGACTTTTTTCTTTTCCTGGGTCACAAGAATTTCAAAGCTTGTTCAGATGAAAAAAGTTGAGGTTTACACTGAATATTTATAGCTATACCAGCATATGATTTTTTTTTTTCCCCATGTGGGAACACCCTTTTTTGCCATGTGTTTGTTGGAACATACTTAAGGTAAACTGAAAAAGGTGTCCCTCTGATGCAATGTTTAAATCAAGTCAATTAACTTGAATGTTTTTTATATGCCTTTATAGTTGGATGGTCCTGCTCAGTTTATATAGAAATATCTTTTAGTTGAAAACAGGAGATGATGTTTACACTTGAATTTGGAAGATGTGTGTTCTAAATATGAGAAGACATGTAACAATTTGCTCTGAGAAATTGTGTGTACATTTAAATAATTCTGAACTCTTAGATAACAAAGTGGACACATCCTAGGATGTAGATGAAACTGAAAGTTGGATGTGAAAATGAGAGGTTTACATTTATGCATCAGGCCATATCACAGTGCACCATGCACACTTTGTTTAGGAACACATAGGAGCAAGAGTTCATTATATGCCCTCATATTCAGCAGCTGATCAGTACTGCAACAAGTATCTTCCATAAATATAAGGGTTTGAGAAACGCGGGAAGGGTGCCCATAGAACAGCAAGATGGCTGAAAATTATAGAATCATTATGGTTGGAAAAGACCTTCAAGACTGAGTGCAACCATCTTCAGCTGGAAAAAGTATATATATTTAGAAAGAAAGAAAGAAAGAAAAAAAAGCCTCTCAAAGTGGATTGTTGCAGTTGAGCTCTTTCGCAAACTCATCTGCTGAGTATCGGTGATACCGCAATGAAGCAGAACTATTAACAGCCCCCCTTGCGTGTCTGCAGGAGCCACTCACTGCCCTTGCCCATCAGACGATGGAGCTGTGGGCAGTGCCCAGGGCAGCTCCTGCTCTCCAAAGTCCCTGTTTTCCTGACTACATGGTGAAAGCAGTGCTCTATGCCCACTTCTTTTATTAGGTAACTTATCTTGGATGCTGTTGTCCACTCTTGTGTTGACATTCTCTCTTGGTTTCTAGGAGCCTGTTTTCTCTGATTATTCCCTTCTGCCTTAATCATTCTTTCAAAGCCCTTTTCAGAGGACTCTGCTTATTTCTACTGTCTTACTGTGTTTCGTAATGCCTTGAATGATGGTCCCTTTCTGTTCATTTAACCCAAATAATCTCCTCTGCAAATATAATTCAGACTGGATCTTTGTCATGAAGGCATGCCAATACATTTCTTTATCCAGGCTTTTCTTCTTCAGCCAGAACTGGAGAGACCTTGGTGTGAATATCTAGCAATTGGCTTAAGCTCAGCAGGGCTAAACAGAGTTCCTGTAGATTCTCCTACTACTTTTATGTCTCTCTGGAAAACTTGATCCTGTCTGACCTACTCCTGTCATGGTGTCCATTACGCAGATATCATTTTGTACTTTTGAGTTTTCTCTATATTCTGGCCTCAAAAATAAATTTCAGTGTTTTTCATGTGTCTTATTTCTTCCATATAATTTTGAAAATAAGATCATTTGTGTGTGAACAAGCAACAAAACTTTTCATCCAACTTTTATTCAGCTTGCACAATGATTAATCCAACCTTCTCTATCGTCTTCAAATCATTCTTGTGCTCTCACACCCATTCAAACTGGTCCTGTGAAATCATTACTATAATGATTTGGAAAGAGAAGATTGGAAAATACTGTTGTCTTCTCAGAATTTCTTTTCTCTCCTTGCACAGACCATGGTCTTAATTTTTTTTTTTTTTTTTTTTTGATCTCTATAACATCCCCTTTTTGGGGGAAACATCAACTCTATCATCCTGTCCTTAAAATTTTGGACACTCGCACTTGTGCTCCCTTAGTGCAGTGATGTGACTCATCCTTGAGAGCACCCCCTGGTGTCACTGCTAATATAAGGCTTTTTTAATATTAACCAAGTAATAAATGACAGTTACAGAATGGCAGAGCAGCTTTCTGTGTGTGTGTTTACGAGGGGACGCAGGGGTGAAATGTGTAGTAGAAGTGCTGGTTGATTATTTCAACTCTTCAGAACTTTGTGCCTCATTTTCACTAGGGGAAGATGCCTGAAAAATACCCAGCAAAGAGTAATCCTATTGCGAATGAGAAATTCTCTTTGCTAATCTGCAAGGGTATTTGGCTGCCTTGCAAAAACACTGTGTGTTCTGGCAAAGTTAGGAGCTTTGGCTTAGGAAGATTCATGTTTGGAATAACAGGGTGTGTTGCAAGTCAAGATTCAGGTATCTTGGCAGAGCTGTATGCGTAATCTGGCATGATGCCTGTCTGCACTGTGCCTAGCTGTAGCAAGTGCTGAAGTCCCTTGTGAACAATATATGAATCTCATTTTGGAGGAGGGAAAAAAAAGAAAAAAAAAAAAGAGGAGGAGGGAAGACGGAGCCAGGATTTATTTTAACATTTAGCGGATATAAAAAACAAGTGTCAAGAAGCAAAATATTTTTATGAAGCATTCTGTGCAAATTCTGCAACTTCTTGTTGCAAACCTCTTTATCGCTTGGATTGGCTGATTTCCAAAGCATCAAGGCTAGGAATTGAAGGACTGAAATATAATCAGTGGTGATACATTTTAACCACATAAAACATTCTCTGCCTCCCAAGCCTCGGGTGTCTCTAGTAAGCAGTGCAACAGCTCCTTGTTCCTGCACTCCTGACGGGGGAAATACTGGATCAGAATGGTAAGAAGCTGTTTAGTTTTCAACAGATCTAGATTGATACTTTGAAAAGAATGTTTAAAAGCTGCTGATGAAATTAGTAGGGAGCAGTATTTAAACCATATAACCGGTGTCTACAATGCAGTGGTGTTATAAAGGTTTGGTGGGAAGAGATCAGCAAAGCAAGTTGGTGACAAATATCTTTGACACTGAACATGTTGTGCAGCTTATATAAAATCCTTTAAAATTTGAAAACAATGACTGAAATTTAATGTAAAATGTGGGCTTGCCTAATGGTTCCTTTGCAGGATGACAATTGCATTAGCTTTTATTATAGTTTTGCATTAGTAACCACTGACACAGATGTTATACAAATATAAATAAAAACCTATGGCGATTGCTTATGCTGACTGTATGTTTATGTGTTTTCTTTGTTGTTTTTAGGAAGAAACAGAAATGCTCTATACAAAGAAATCCAGAGATTTCTTTGTGATTTTGAGAGCCACAAAGACTTTATTTTTCTGTGATTTCCCTCTATGAAGACCTGTTAGTTACATTGCATTTCTCTGCTGTAATTGCTGGGTGGGATAAATAACCAAGTAAAACTTTCTTAGGACAGTGATTTTATTAAAAGTAACAACATAAATATTCTATTAAAATAATAGAAATGGTTTATAAAATACATAAATGTAAAATTTGAAATTATTGTGAATCAACACCAATGCTGTTAGTAGTTTAAACAGTGCCCAGAGGTGCTATAAAAACATTTATTAGTGGTTTTCTAGGTGTTAAGCATTTGGTGTGGGGGAATGCAAATCTTGAGGGTGTTTATTGTATGCATGATGGACAAGAGTCATTCTCAAGACTGGGCTTGATGCATATTTCAATAAGAAAAAAATAACTATCTCCTGTATGGGAACTCAGCCATTCATTTTAAGTGCATACCAGAGTCCAGGAATATATTGATTATGAAATTATAGTACATCAGGGTGAAAAGAACACAAATCACTAAAGTCTGAAGAGTACTGAAATATGCTTACTTGACAGCCCAGCTGATGTGTGGGAAATTATTCTTTTTGTGATTCAAATGGAAGAGGAGAATTTTAGAAGAGTAACTATGGGAATTTGAAAAGTGCACAGCAGATGTGAAACTGCCTGATTTAGTATTTTTCATTTTTCTTATTTATTGTTGCTCAGCAATCTGAAAAAAAAAAGAATGTAAGAACTGAAGCTCTCTGACGCTTTTTGATCTTTTTCTGTACTAAGTGATTTCACAGAGTGGCAAGAAATACAAAACAGAAGTGAATTATGATAGAGTAAACTGTTATCTTGGGCTATGTATTGCAGATTCTAGCTGTAAACAAAATTCATTCACTAAAGACATATGCTTTCCTTTTCAGCATGGAACACAGAGTAGGCAATCTTTAACTGGAGATCAGGTTCTAAGTTTCGTGGATATGTTAGTGTGAATCTTAAGAATTGTGTTTTTTTTTTTCTTTTTTTTTTTTAATTCTTGACAAAAAATGGCCAATGCATGAAGTATTCAGTAAATACTGCTATGATACTGAAAAAGACTTCAGTATAATATAACTTCTTTATGGGAAAACGGTGTTTACATAGTTGATGTATACCCTTATATATCTTCCTTTGTTGTTTGTTAAGCTTAGTGATTACAATAGGAAAAAGCAGGCAGGTCTCCTGTCACCAGTGTTTTCCTGGCTGCTGTGTCTTGTATATAAACAGTCCAGGTGTGTGATTCCTTAGCATGTCTGCATTTGACTTGCATAGGGACTTCAGTTGCAGAAAATGAAGGAAAACAATAGAACACATTTCTCTGGTCAGATAAAGTTTAAGTCAAAGTAAACTCATCTTGTTTCCTGCTTGGATTAATTAGATAACTAGTGCAGTTCCCAAGATATCTATTTATTTTAGTTTTGATTGCCTAGATAAGGGTAGTTGTGAAGAGAAAAGCAACCACTTTCCTACACAGCTGAAAAAAGTACCCTTAGTAGCAATCACCTTTATAATAAATGGCATAGCGAGTCCAAGTGACATTGTTGCTTTCTTAAACTCTTAAGATGATATACTTCCTTTCAGAATGCGAATTCTTAATGGATTTATGGAGGTCACAGCAAATTATCAAATGCTTTGGATAACTTTATACAAAGTGTTTTTTTTTTTTTCTTTCTATTAAGCCTAAGGAGCAAAAGTAATATTGCAAATCATGTGCCAATCTCCTTTGAAAAACTTGCAAAACTGGAAAGTTACTGCACTGCTAACTTTTAAGGAAATATCATCTAAGATTAGCACAGGAGATGCTCAGTATGACAAACTTTGTCTTGTTACTAATGCAACATTCAAAAAACTTACTCAACAGTTAGATGCAGCACTTCTACAATATTTCTAGAAATGCATTTAGATTAAACCTATTTCGTTACTGAGATGAAAAGTAAGTCTGATAACCTTGAAGCCTGAAAATCTAATCCTCTATTTAGAGAGATTTACTGTAAATATAAAAATGAGGAAGGAATATGGAGGCGAGCGAGGGAATAAGAAGAATGTAGCTCTGACCTGCAATGAATTTAGCCCAGGATTTGATTATATTCTCAGATTTTACTGTTTTCTTTTCCATTGTTCTCCTGACACTCCCTTCACAAAAAATACTGTTTGTTCATTCTGGAGTGGCCTTTCTGACTTTAATAATGCTACTCCTGAACAAGTATGGAAGGATTTAAAAGGAATCAATCTGATGTTGTTGATGATTCAGACTGAGGTGGCTTTGAGTCGCGGAGTAGGACCAGATGATCTCCAGATCATCTGACTGCTCTAATTTTGTGAAATGCTCCTTTGAGGGATATCACAGTAGAGCTTTGTCAAACCGCAGACTGTGTGTGCCCTAAGTAGTAACTTGCATGCCTCAACCAGCTTTTGGCACACTTTTGATTAGGTGATGTGCCATAGCTGTGCGACAGGCTGTTCACCTCACCAGTAAGCCATACATCAAGTGGAATTCACCTGTGCATGCTCCATAAATCTTGTTTGTGAAGAAGAGGGGAAAAGATACCCACTGTCAGCTTTAATTGAAGCATAATGATGAAATATCTCCCAGTATCTGCTTAAGTGTATTCGTAATAAACCGTGTTTTGAAATTTCAACATGCTTGTTTATGGAGCCTGGATCCTTTCAGTAAACAAAAGAGGAAAGGAAGCAAAATTTATGCAAGGATTCCCAAACTGATGTATTTTTTTTCTTTTGGAAAAATGTTTCTTTCATTCATTACCAATACACTCTGTAGATGAGATTTTGCACACTGAAATTTGTGCTTTAAACTTGCAGTTACACTGACAGTGCACCTTAAAAGGAGTTGCTTTTAGGAAGCTATAAATTATTTGCTGTGGTTTACATAATGTATTAGGATGCCTGCTGCATCTGTGTTCAAGATGAGCTTTTATGCCTCCATCCATGTGGCAGCTAAGGAAACTACTGAAAAGGTGTGTGTTTAGTCTCAGCCTGCCCTGCAGGCTGGGGTTCTTTTGTTGAATGTGAAGGTCCAGGAAAATGAAGGTGGAGGAAAAGGTCAGTCTGGTCTCTAGCTGAAATAATTAATGGGACAACTTCCTGAGTAACAGAGCTATAGCTGGATAATACACATCTTTCTGCCTCTCGTAAATGCTCCTGTTAAATTTGCAATAAGATCTTTTGTGTGTTTATCTTTTGACTGACTTTTTGCCACGCATATCATAGTCCTCATACTCTGTAAGAGTAATTGCCTTAAAATATCAGAGTTGAAACTTGCTGTGGACCTTCTGTGTTAAAAAAAGTTTGGGATAAGAATGCAGGATGCTAACAACTTTATACTGACGCAATAGTATGCAAAGGCAAGAGGAACCAGTTAAGAAGCTGTGCTCTGAAGCATGTGTTTCTAGTGCTTGTGCAGGGAGTGCTGTGGTCTAAACTGAGCCGGGATCTTGTATGGTGATTGGAGACGCAGTGCGAAGCTTGACTGGATTTCCAGGCTTGCTGTAGTGCAAAAAGCCCTGATGGGAATGTACCATAACTAAAGGAAGTCTCCTGCACTTCGGCCTATTGTAAATCTCAGTAAGTAGAAAAAAAAAAAAAGATCTTAATGTGTTTAGCAATGTCGTGTCACCTGCACAATTTGCAGAGTCAAACCTTCAGTGCAACTGTCTTCTCAGTCGTGGGACAGGAGACAGTGTGTGTGTCAGCCTACCAGTCTAGGGGCTGCTGATATGGCGCTTCCTATGAGTGAAAGGTGAGAGTCTTATATTTTGGCCTTGTGGTTGTATTTTGGTCTTGTATTTGTATTCAATCAGAATGATGTTTGGTCATGTGGGGATTAAGGTTGAAGATTCATTTGTGAAAAATGGCAAGAGGAAGCATGCTGCAGGACTGTACTCCTGATTTAACTTCTTTCCTGGCAATACATTTTGTTCTGGTTTTTCCTGTTCAGAATGAAAAATCTGTGCAACAGGATAGTGTTTTTATCAACATGAATTCTTGAGAGAAAACTACTGAAGATTTGGAAGGATATATACTTGATGTGGCCCAAACCTGCCATCAGTCGAACAAACAAGGAGCTGTTACTTCAGCTTCCAATTCATTCAAGTAAGGAGAAAGATCTTGAATTTGAACCCAAAATTTAGCTTAGGAAAAAAAAAGTTTCATCTTTTATTTTCATTGGAGAATTTTGAAAAACTCCATGATGAAAAGTTCCCTTAAGTAAGTCAGACTTTGTTAGATTCTTTTCTTACTGCACAAAACTTGTTGTTTGTGCTACTGTTAATCTTTTTGATTGTCTGAGGTGATAGGAATGTAAAAAGAAACCTCTTTTGTGCTAGCATTCATTTCACTGTTAGAGAGAATAGGCCACCAAAGCAGAACTTCTATCTCATAATTCTTTTCCTACAGTGTAGGTAGGGAGGAAATTGGTTCCTTGCGCATGCACAGCATGGGCAAACAGGGTCTATGCAATACATGAATGCAATGAGCTGTAGATGTCACAGGCAGAATGTTTGGTCTTTGCTAGCCTCTGTTTGGTACAAAAGTGATCATGAAACAATTTTCAGAAAGTTGATAGTTGGCTGTTTCTTAGTGTGCTTGGGGCTGGCTGTGGGTTATGTTTCTTCTGTCCACCTATGCTGACTATGGTCCTGTGGCCAGTGGGCAATGGGGAGACCCCCTCTTTGCTAGATGTACCTTGTGCATAGGTTTGTTTTGAAGTCATCCATGTATTTACTATTCAAAGCTAATGGCTCAAAATAAGCTTCCAACAACTTGCAGAAGAGCTTGGGAGATTTGGTCCTGGAGGAATCTCTGACTTAGTCGTTCTGGTGGATTGAGGGTGTTAGTGTAAAAGTTCACAGGTGATTGTTGTATTGCTAGGTGCAGGAAAGACAGTGGATATTATTCAGGCTAAGTGTTTGGAAGGGGGGAAAAAATACTGGATTATGGATTTAACTGGACCTAGAAGGAGAACACCTGCTCTAAGTTTGCTGGTTCCTCTGTTATTGGCAATAACAAGGTTTGAAATGTGCATAGTTGCATAAAACCATGTTTATTCTTGCTTTTTAAAAACAAAACACAAATCAAGTTGTCTTCATGGGATTAAAATTGATATCCCTGTACCTAATGTGTATTTTAGTGTTTACTTAAAGAACAGTACTGCAGTCCAATAGGACATGCATATATAGTTAAGTGACTGTAAAAAGAAACAAATTTAACAGGAAAAATATGATTGTACAAGTGCCTGAAGTGGTGACAAATGGAAATTAGTTAAAGATACTATTTTTGATGCCAGAGAACACACAATTTGTGTT
>JAUBNY010001146.1:6129075-6164439 GCA_032275445.1 Crypturellus soui
GTTCTTCCTCACATGGAGATGGAACTTCCTGTGTTTCAACTTGTACCCATTACCCCTTGTCCTATCACTGGCCACCACAGAGAAGAGTTTGGCCCCTCCCTACATTCATGCCCGATGTACATATTGATCAGATCTCCTCTTCATCTTCTCTTCTCTGGACTAAACAGGCCCAGCTCCCTTAATATTTCCTCATAAGATAGATGCTCCGGTCCCTTAATCATCTTTGGGGCTCTCTACTGGACCCTCTGTAGAAGCTCAATGTCTTCCTTGTACTGGGGAGCCCAGAACTGCACCCAATACTCCAGGTGTGGCCTCACCAGAGCTGAGGAGAGGGGCAGGATCCCCTCCCTTGACTCAGCTCTGTGTTGCTTTCCATGGTGAGCTCTGACTTAATTCTTCTTTTCCTGTCCTTTTGTAAGCTATAGGCCATAGGTTTCTCTTCTCTGAAATGCTGAGAATGGCAGTTCTGATCCGATAGCATGGCATGAGCAAAACCACCTTCCTGATTTTTCTGGCTGTATGTACCTTAGAGAAATAATAAAGATTAAAAAAAAAACAACAAAATTTTAGCACTGGCTGCTGCAGGCAGCCTGCTATCTGTCAGCTCCGTTTTAATTACCTTGCACAGTAAATCAAGATTGCTGTCAGGAGAAGGGGCCTTAAACAACTTCTGCAGCCTCATTATCTTTGGCTGCCTTGGGAATGCCATCATCTAGTGAGCATTAATGCATTTTGGTGGCATCGAAGTAGCCCTGGGGAGACGCCAGAGTAATGACGGTGCTGGGCTGTGCTGGCTGGCAGTCCCTGTTCCTGTCTTGCCCTGGGAGAGTGGCCCAGTTTGCCTGTGCATTAGGAGTCCTCCTTGAAGCAGCTCTGCTGGCTTATGGCCACCGAGCTGCAGGATGAAAGCACACAGAAGCTTAGAAGAGGACAGGGTAAAGGATATTACCTTTTTCGACTAGTGCAATTGTCTAGTGGAGAATAGAGCATTGGAGATTGCTCTTGTTGTTTCTTTTATAGTCAGGAATCTAGGCTTTTTTTTTTTTTTCCCTTCTCTCAAAGGGCCCAAGTAATCATTTATGGTCCCTGAGCATTCTTACATGGTAGAGAGACAAGTAGTTGCCATCTACAAAGTAATTTGCACAGCTACAAAACATCAGAAAGTGAATGTATTAATTTCTGCAGATATAGCAAATAGATTCAGTATCTCTGGATAAGCGCAAGCATATTTTTTTGAATTTGTAAATGGCTTGAAAAATTCTCTTCATTGTAAACTACGGGTGCTTAGGTAAAGACCGGTAATTGGTGCTCACACTTGAAAACGTAGTTTCTCTGCTTTAGTTACACTAGTTACACAGAGACTTGTCTGGAGATAACAAAGTGCAACTGTTGAGTTTCATAATATTTTCCAAAGTATTTCCATTTATTACAAAACAAATAGTGTGTAGCTGAGAACTTTCGTTTAGTTTATTTTTCATTATACCTATTATTTTGTTTCTGGGAGGACTACTGTAAAAGCTATGCAAGAGAGAGAGATCAGGATGTGTTGTTTTAAAATATTTTTATCTTTACTAAATAGTTGGTAGAAATTGTCAGCTATGGATGAACTAAGATGAGAAAGAGCAAAATTTTGTTTGTTTATATTAGCACAAATTTTGAAGAATTTGGTGAAGAAGCTTCTTTCATGATTTCTCATTTAATTCGTTCACTTTTTGTCTGCAAAAGTGTAGCAGCTGAGCACAGAGCTAATCTTCATAAGCAAATCCATCTATGCAGCAGATGAAGAGAGATGTCCTGCCCTTTGCTGTGTCCCCTAGAGGAGCACAACCATCAGAAAAAGGACAAAATCTAGAACTCTGACGTGGAAGAGGCTTTCACTGGCACAGAAGAACAGGATGAAGAAAATCTGTAAATCTGTCAAAAAGGCTTAGCAACAACGCAAAATCAAAATGTCATCTCTTCTTGTTAATAGGGTAATATGTGAATGTAATTGGGTAATATGTGAATATTTAATAAGGCAGCAGATGCTTTGAATCATCTGTTAAATTTTGATCAACGCTTTTGTGTTCAAAATATAGATCACACTGATGACTTTACACCATACCTAAAAAAGCACTGTCTATGTCATATATTTAGCGTAGTCTGCCAGCGTGATCAGGAGGTCAGTCTCACAGAGCGCCTTGTCACACTGGAGAAGGACTTGAGCTCCAAGGTTGCCACCTGGCCGTATATTCTGAGCGTGCCAAAACGAATGCTGTATCTGTAGTTTTGTCATTGGCGATATCTGAATTTGGGCTCAGGGAAGTGAATCAGCTTTGGCTTTGGCCCATATCTAATTATGTCTTTAAATCCCTAGGGAACTGAAGTTTTCATAGCCAGACAGAATGAACTAAAGAAAAGGCAAAGGTTTTAAATATTGAAGTACATATTGTCCCTAGAAAAGGTTATGTTGAACAAGTGACTTTTATGTGATTATAGCCTACATTTTAATGCCCTCTGAAATTGAAAGGTTATGGTTTTATGGTTTGAAAGGAATTTATCACATTTATATTCAAAGTGGAATTTTGGCTTTTGCAATATAAAAATAATTACACATTCTTTTTGAAGATTAAGTTAAGTCTTGCTCCATTTAAAATCTGTGGCAAAATTGCTATTATTCACAGTGATTGATTCAAAGCCAATAGCAACTTCAATACAAAAAGGAGGTAGGAAGTCAGGTGAAAGTCAGGAGCAGGTGAGATGTTTGCCAGTATGAAAACAGGGAGTGTGAGGAATGTATTAGAAGGTCATACCTGGTGTGATGACTTAAATCTGTACCAGGAGTGTGCTAGCTTTAGTTTGTCTCATGATGAGTGGTAGATCTTTAGTGGTTAAGCACATCATTTCAGAGAAACCTGCTCTCTTGTAGCTCCTTCCTAAGCAATAAGAAGTGTGGTTCATTTGATAAGCAAGTAGTTAGTGATATGGTGTGTGTTCACAGGCTTTCATGTCCATAGTGCATGTGAATCCATGTATTTATCTCAAAGGCGCAATGAAATTCTGTCCTTTACCACTTATTCTGAAGATACACATGCTACATAATAAATACTATCTTTGTCTCTATTCTTGTGATATACATTTCAGCTTTTATTAGTGCATACAGATACTATTTAGACTCTTAAATTTATATCCGTAGGTGTGTTTCCAATGTGATTTACAGTTACTGTTTTCAGGAAAAGACTTGAAGCTCCAATTAATATAGTATGGCCTACCTATCTCAAATTACTTTCAGAATGCCAACATTTTATTAACCAGTCCTACTTTCTGGGAGAAGAACAAAATTCTGTGCTGTGAGACCTTTGGAACTTCTTTTTTTTTTTAATATGAACGTTTCTGACACCATAGTATATGAACTTCAGGCATCTGTATTTTTATAAACGTAACAAATGGCTATTTTCTGAGACAGAAAGATTCTAATAAAACATTTTTATGTAGAACTATGACTATTTTTAGATTGGTAATGAGATTTACATGCTGAGCTGGGATTTCCCAGGCTAATCTTTCTATCTTTCTGAAACTTCTTGCAGTAATAGGATTTTGCTGTTTACCTAAACTGAAGTTACACTTTATTTTGCAGTTTTGAAAGGACTTTTATGGTTTTGAGAATATAAACCCGTGCCAGAACAGTTTTGTAGCAGACTGCCAACCAAATCAGCATCTTATATTCCAAATAGTTTTGTTTCCATTCTTCCAAAAAGAATATTCTTTTTCAGTGATTACACTGTCCAAAGAAAAGCTCCAGAAAAATATTTGGACTTTAGAATAGAAGGAATGGTGACAATGTTTAGTGGCATTTGTTGGTGTGCAGTGGCGTTTTGCTGTAGCTTTCTGTGAAACATCATTATTTCTATCACTGAGTTGCAATACACATCCTCTCTTATCAGGAACATTGAAACATCAGTGTGAGCTGCACGCCTCCCCTATGTCAAATTGCTTTGTTGCAGGAGTTGATATTTTGTATTCAAGGTCTGACTTCATCTCACTTTACAGTTTTTTGTCTGTGTCGGGATTCTCTCCTTCAGAACTGAGAATAAGAAAGTAGAACTTCACAGTAGCTTCATTCCATGTTTTGGTTTATACAATGATTGGGAAGTCTTAACTGTAATGATTTAAAAATTTCTAGCGATTACCAACTCATCTAAAAATGGTCATAATGCAGGAGACAGGTGGGCCAGGATATTTGATGGTTTTGATGGGAAGAGCCAATGCCTATACAATTTACCTCTGTTTTCCTCCAATACCTATACAAGTTTCCTCTATAGCTGCCTGATAACATATTTAATCTTCTAGACTACTATCCTCTCAAAAAGAGATTTTCTTAGTCAAGATGGTGTGTCCATGTGCATAAATAGTATATGCATGTGCTTAATAATTTCAAAACCATTAATTGACTTATCAAAAAAAAAAAAAATTGAGGTCTTCAGATTTTAAACTCCTATAGGTGCGGTGAAAAGTTGATAATGAGTTGAAGAGAGTAGTTGCCCAACTGGGAGGATAGCTGCAGGGCAGATTACGTTTTACTCAGTCCCAGGGTATCCACACTGAAATGTTTTATGCGACAAGGCTCTATTTTATGAGAATTTTCAATATCTTAGGCACAGAATCCAATCAAAGACAAGATAGAAAATGTAGGAAGCCAAAATGATTTTTTTTAATGTAACTTCAGTTAGTTATGATGTTTGTAGATTATTTATATATGCAAGCTGGTGGAATATAATTTAGAAAAAGTAGAATATTTCTGATATAAAGAATAAGAAAAACAAAGCAAATATTTTGAATGCCTATAGACTAACCGGAAATGAAATTAAGTCGGTAGAATAAGACTATAAAAGCATAATTAGACTAAGGAATGGGTAGGACAAAAGCCTTTTCTACAAAGGCAATGTATGAGGAAAGCAAGGCAGAGACACCAAACCTGTCAAAAGGCTGTAAATTGGGACATCTCTGTACCCCAGCAAAGCAAAAAGATTCTGATTTTCCAAGTGTGGTGCAAAGGCCCTCCCAGGAAAGACTGAGCAGTGGGGAACATTTTCACTGGTGAAAGAATTAGCAGGTGATTCCGGGGAGACCTGAGAAGCTGAGTCAAGTGGTTTTGCATTTTGCTGGTGCAGAAACATGCTTGTAGCATCTTTGAGAAACCTGATCTCTCTGACCTCATGGAAGCTGGAAGCTGATGCTGATGCTGCCCCTGCTTTCCCTTCAAAGGTCTCCTGTCTTTAGGATGTTTTGAACCCTGATGTTCCTTGTGTGAGCTCCTCTGTGCTGTGGGAAAAGAAAAAGAGTTAAAATGGCAGAATAAAGAATACAGTGAGCACTTGCTAGAGGGAGACCAGTGGTGGTGACTAATATTTTGCTATAAGTAGAGCAGGGAAAGAGGAGAGGACCGTTGTAGTTGGCACAGTGAAAGAAAGGGCAGTCATGAATAATTTACATTGGACAAATTGTGTGGTTCTTCTCTATATTTTTCCTGCTAAGGAATTCACACTCATTGTAAATAGTCTACTCTTGTGTGCTCTTTTTGTGATTCAGGGAAAGCTTTGACTGAGTGTTTCTGAACCGATAAGTCATTATTAGTTATTAGCAATTATTGTTAATTGTTACAATCAAACATTCTAGTCATTGAAATCCTTGAAAAAGTAATAAATTCTTCCTCTGCCTCCCCCTAAATGTGCTCATATTTGAGGGGAAAAAGAAAATCACCTAAAGGCCCTGGTCTGTTTCTTGCAGTTGGAGAGAAGTGGCGGGGGACAGAGTCTCTGTGTCCCCACAGAGGATGACGTTTGGGAGCAGCTTTGGAGGGATACTCCTGCCTTGGCTTTTTTCACGCAGAGCAGGGGATGGTGCTCTTGTCGGAGACATCACACTTTTCTGTCTTTCATTCAAAAAGGTGGCTGGAGTCACAGGAAGGGTCAGGTGAACAGGGAAGGCAGGAAAGGCCAAGAGGGAGGACTTCTGTCTTTGGTTTCTTTTCTGCAGAAATTCTGAGATCTTGTCTTGGAGAATTCCCTCAAAGCATAGAGTTGGCAAGGAAAGATCTGGGCCAAGTGTCTTTGTTTCCTCCTCTCCAAGAAGTGAGTTTTCCTTGTAGGAGCCTATTTTCTAATATGTATTTTTTAGTTCCTGGAAACCTAAATCAGTACAGTAGTCCTAGCTTTGACTCATTCTGTTCCATATTTTCCAGTCAGTAAAGGAAATATCCATGAAGTAGAATTACTTTGATTATAAAAATTACAAATAATGTCATTTAATTTAAACAGAATTTTACAGCATTAAAAACATGGTAGCTAAATTACCTTTCAAGTCTATCGTAAGAAAGAAAGCGTGGATCAGATACACATAATCGCTATAATTATCTGGCTTACCTTTATCTTGCTGATTAGCTCTGGATCATAAGCCCCTCTGTATTTTCTTTTATCCCTCTTGAAAGTAGAATATAATTCCTATTGTGAGCGTCACATTGGTTGTGTTCTCTGTGACAATAGAATTAACTTGCTTGGCCAAGTAGCAAAACAATTATTTCAACACATACCCCATGTAGTTAGGAATTCAGAATGAGCTAAAAATAAATGCTTCCTATATGAGATTATTTGCTTTCATGAACTTGTGTCAATTTATAACAACGTTAATAAAACTTTTCCTCTAGGTGTGCCTCAGCAGAGTAAGTAAAAGCAAATTCTCTCCTCTCTCTCTCTCCTCCCCCTCCCCCCACACCTTTTCTTCTTCTCTAACTTGTTTAGACTCTTCAGATTTTGTTTTTGACACATGCCAGGCAAACTGGCAATTTACAATTCAGCTAATTTTAATCCAAGTTAAATGTAGCTCTAGGTTCAGTTGCAGCACCCGCCTTTGATTCTAAAATACGATTGCTTTACCTTGACTTAGTAGGCTGTTGCTTTAACTAATGCTACATGCTCTCATAGCCTGCCCCTGCTGCAGGGTGAAATGCTTTCCCTACGCTCTTGGTGGAGAAAGGTTAAGGCGGTGAATTTTGCATTGGTAATTAGACTGGTTACAAGAAAGTTCACATCCAGGTAGGGTGGTGAATCCTGCTCGAAAACCATGACAGACCATGTGAATGAACATGTTTGAGCTGACTAAATGCATGATAGTCTCATGTTCCAAAAATGACATATGCAAGCATAGGAAAAATAAATTTCTTGGTTATTTCCAGAATTTATTTAGTGTAGTTTAAAACCTGATCAGTAGAAATATTGGATAAAAATATCTCAGACAGAAATGGTTTTTTGTTCATTATTTTTATTGCTGATGGTGTTCTGCTTGCAAGTCCTAGGTTACTTAACTATGTGATTAGTATTTATTTTTCACAATTAAAGCACCAAGATAAATTGCAGTTCTTTTTAAATGTAGTAGGAAGTTTTATGATTTATAAATGAAAGACAGCAGGTATAGTCTGGCCAGTCTTCACATACAAACATATCTATCTTAATTAAAGCTATTAGCAGTTTTTCCTGGTAAGAACAGATTCATACTGCCTTTTAAGGGTCATAATTATATATACATTGTCTGTGCATGTGTGTGCGTGCCTGTATACATACACACACACACACACACACACACACACACACACATATATATATATGGCTACAAATATTTGTAGGTAGGGTGAAGTTATATGTAACTACTGATCTGGAACAGAATTTACATTACAAAGTCTTCCTGATTTCACAGAACATGACATGGATATGGATAAGATCCATATAGATATTTAGGTGCTTTTTGGAGGCAAAGTGTGTATAGATGGATTTGTCATGGACCTACTTAATTTCTCACTTACTCTGATGTTTTTAGGAGTCCTGTATTTTACCCTAAAAGGTCCTTGGTATATAAAGATGCATTTATTGTGTGCAAAATAGCTGCCCCAAGTCTTCTCTATCAGGCAGTCTTGAATTCTTTGGTGATCGTGATACTAGCACCCACAGTACTTCCTATATATCTCTTAATGCTTCTTGTTCTGGGTGCATGGTTTGCAAGTGCTTGGAATTAACAGCAAGAATTTTAGGGTCTCTTCTGCACCTTGATTTCTTTAGGGGAACTGTGGGATTTTACCGCCTCCACAGATTGTCCTTTGCCCAGAACATGTATTATTTGTGCGACAGTTGATGTTAAAATTTATTTATATATTTTGCTCCTTTAGGAGCCTTATCTTGGGAGCTAAAGCCATCTGTGAAGATTGTTACCCTAATCCTGCATGGTCTGGGCAGGTTTATATTGCCAGAGGAATGTCTGTTAAGCCAATTTAGCGGAATGGAATGAATCTGGCGTATAGGGAGCAGAACGGACACGCTTTAGTGCTCCAGCCCACATTGGTGTTCACAGGTGACCAAATGAAAATAAATCCTGAAATAAGCAAATATCTGTCATGCGCGTGTTAAATGCACAACTCTAACCACTTCAGTGGGACCTTTTTGCTTTCTTAGTGAGGCATTTAAAATAATTCTGAAAACCTATGGTTATGAACATGTTTCACCTGCAACTTTTGAGACGAGTCTAATGTTCCCTTTTATAGGTTAAAAATGCTTCATTTTGCTTTAGACTAAAAATCATTAATCTTTGGGTTTAAGAGACAGCCCGTACCTTGAGCTGTTCATTTCAAAAGAGGTTTAAAAAAGTCATGGGTCAGGGGCTGTAGGAAAAAACAGGATTGTGATAAATGGGAAAGATACTTCAGAAGAGACAGTAGTAGCGTAGAAGGTTTCTTCTATTGCTCAGTCAAAACAGAAGAGTTGTTGGCTGGAGACAGACCCAGTAGGGCAGGTTACTCCGGAATCTAGTAGAAAGTTAAAATCTGGGGGGAAAAAAACCCTCTGGTTTGTAGAAATGCCAATGTTTCAGGCCAGCTTTTCATTTAAGATAGGAATCTAAGCTAGGAAATGGGGCTACTGATGAGCTTTCTGACTGCTAGATCACCTGTGCCCTGGGAATCCGAGCATTCCCGGCCGGTGGCCGGGCAGCCTTGGCCCCTGCCCACGTGGGAGCTGCAGGCGTGAGGCCAGTCCCTGCCTTACGGGCTCGATGCCCACAGCTCGCTCTCCTCTGGTGATCCTAAAGACTGGTTTAAAATGGGCTGTTCTGCAGGACGCTGCAGGGCTCGCATCTTAATTTATTTCTTAATTTTGTTCTTTCTTAAAATGCTGCCTGTGGGATCCAGCTCTTGTTGGGGAAAAAATAGACCTGTTTATATGCTCACTGATATTTTTGCAGCATTTCAGCTAATTTCCGAGAAGGGCTAAGTTCAGTTTTTAATTAGTTTTTGTGGGCTACAATTGTATGTAAAAGGTCTTTTATTTGCACATTAAAGATCTAACATATGAAGTTAAGGATTGTATGTGTATGAGTATTAAAAATAGAATTTTTAGGTGCACTGTTCTAATTCCTAGTTGCTTAAGTGCTGATCTTAATGCTTTACATCTTTCTGCCATATTTTTCATCTATTAATTTGTATCTTTTCAATTTGTATTCCTTTAGATTGTTCTCAGTAATTCTTCTTTTCATTCATTCTTCTCTTCTTCCTCTCTTCCTCTGTCTTACCTTTTTGGTTCCTTATCTTCTATTTAAAATGTTTTTTTTTTTCCTTTGTGAACCACAGAACTGATTTCTTTGATGGTTTTCATATTGGATGTATTTTTCGCTTTGCTTCACCCTTCCCTTCAGTGTACTTACCTTTTTTGGTTTGGTTTCTCCAAAATGTTAATTGAATCCTTTTTCCACCAGGTTCTGTGTTTTTGGCTTTTTTTTGGCTTTGTTGTTGTTGTTGCCTGTTTGCTTTGGGTTGTTTTAAAGAAACTTTGTCACTTACCAAATATTGGAAGTGCTGATCCAGAGAAGCTGACTGTACCTCTGCTTGCCACTTCTGTCTGTTTTTCCTCACAAATTTGTGGTGGAGGAATGGGGCTGATGCTGGGTCTGGAATAGGGGCTGCAGATTTAAAGAAGTGGTGAAGAGTTGTTAGGTTATAGAAATCCCTTTTGCAGAGATTTTTAAATTGGTTGCTCAGGCCCATTAAATGTATCTTTCTCTGCAGGAAACACTGGGCTTGAGTAAATTTTTGGTGTGTGTGTGTAGATGCTAAACTTTTTTTGGCAGTGTTGCCTTATGTCATGGTAGAGGCTGAGTCGGTGTATCGCGTTGAGGAGTCGAGATCCAATTTCAGGCAAGTGGCACATGAACATGTAAATGTATTAAGGCTCTTCTCCCCTTCTTTTGTACCAGTTCCAGTGAAGAAAAATGTCTTAGAAATTTGTTGATCATGTGTTGGTTGCTTTCTGTAATGCGGCCTTTTGGGTGGAAAAGGTTCAGACCACCATCCCGTGGAGCCTTGGATGTTTTCCAGAGCTTATTATTCTCTGCTTTATGGTGCTCTTGCTGTCGGTCTGCTGGACACCTGGACAGTTGGATGCAACCTGTGTTCAGCGAGCAGTGGGGACCAGCACGGCCGCTTCCCTATGGACGTGAGCTGTGGTCCCAGGCCGCCCACGTGTGCCTCTGTGCAGTGATTTTGGTGCCTCATGGTCCACCTCTCGCCCCACCTGTGCGAGGCCACGCGGTGCTAAGCTGTCCGCACTGTCACAAATTGCTTTGGGCCATCTTCCCCTTGGGAGAGACTTGAGTCTGGATCCCCCTCAGCCAAGTTTACCTAGATAGAATTTCCTAAAATGCCTCAGATAATTAAATTTCTATAGATCTGTTTTTCAAAAAGGATTTCAAAAGTAACTGGAGAGACAGGGACTGATTGTGACCTTATTTGCCTTGTTTGTTTAGAAAATATGACTGAAATTAAAGACTTTTTTTGAGCATTAATTCTTGATCTGCTTTGTGGTTGTTAATTGGGGTAACCACAGGACTAAATATTCACAGGACACTGCTGTTTGGATTAGTTCAGTGTGACAAATTTAGTGAGATTTCCGGAATGGTACATCTACATCTGCTAGTAGTGGAAGGTAGAGATACCACAGCTCAAGGATTCTCTTCAAGCATTCTTTTTTTTTTTTTTTTTTTTCTCTTGGAAACTTTTCTAGTGTTGAACTGAAGGAGTTTTTGTGCTGCATTTATCACTACCTGTCATGGATGGGGAGAACAGGTTGTTACTTTTTCACTGTCAGCAAGCTTTGATGTATTTCAAGGGTTTTATAGTCTCCCCCATGCATGTTTTTTTTTCCTCCAGGAAACTTTAAAAATCTTTTTTTCTTCTAAAACAAGTGTTTTAGGTCTCATCTTGACTGTTGTTGATTTTTTTTTTCCTCTGAGCTCTCTCTGATTGTCCAGCCTTGAAAAGTGAGTAAGATATATCAACTTGCAATAGAGAAGAAGGATTACTTTTGCCTTGTATGCAGTACCATGACCTAGAGGTGTTAGTCCTCACAATAGTGTGACAGTTTCATGTTCACATTGTAATCTGTTCCCTCTGTAGAAAAAGCAAACACTTAATACAGCAGCACTCAGAGCAGCGGTACATCTAGCCTGCTACTGTGCCTCTAATAGAGGCAATAACGTCTCCCCTGGAGTCTGAATTAGAGGGTAAATCCCTATCTGCTTTCTCTAGATCTGCTTTGATTTGTTGTCAAAGACTTTGTCTAATCCCTTTTTAAACCTTCTGCTGCTATTTGCTTTCACAACCTCCTGTGGCAACAAATTCCAGAAGCTCAATATCCACTGTATAAAAAAGTACTTTTGAAACTTAGCTTCTACTGGTTTCAATAAACATCTGTTTCTGGTATTATAAATCTTCGTGAATAGCAGTTTTGTCTTTACTTGCTGCATTCATGATTTTGTATGCACTGATCATATTCCTTCTCTTTTGCAAGCTACTGAGGCTCCAGCCTCTGAATCATTTTGGTTTTGCTTTTTCTTCTATCTGATTGTGCCCAATTGCTGATAGCACTTCCCTCTCCTTTAATTGAATTTTATCTTTTCTCACCTTATTCCTTAATTTTTCAAAATTATTTTGAAATTTTAATTCAGTCTCCCAGTATGCTTCCAATATGTCCTGATTTTGCTTTAATTAAAAACTTACAAACCACCTTCCATTTCTATGCCATAATTTAGATTAATGAAGACATTGATCAAAAACAGATGAGTAGCAGAATCCTCTGCCTCCATTCTGAAACATCCTCCCATTTTTTTCAATGAGCATGGTGTTCCAGACATTTTTACACTGCTGCTATAATAATCTGGATTAAGTTTCTCTTGCTTGCTTATAAGAAAATTTTACTGAGGATCAAAACATATTATTCTCATCTTTTCTGGCAAGATATGACTCATGATTAAGAAAAATGGAAATTAGAATAGATTGACATGACTTGTTGTTGACAAAATTGCTCATCTTCCAGATGTTAATATATAATCACCTTATTAGTTGTTCAAGTGTTTTCTAGAGGTTGAAGTTGAAATAACTAGTTTATTTTTTCCAAGCTCCTACTCCCCTGCTCAATTCTTTTCTTTTTTAAGTATAAATACTACTTTTGTTCTTTTCAGCCTTCTGATACTTTGCTCATTTGTTTTCAAAGATCAGTGCTAAAAGTGCTTGATTTGTTTCAGCCAGTATCTTAAATACCTAAGGGTAAAGTTCGCTAGGGTCCAGCCATTTTGAAAGTATCCAAATTACCTTAGCACTCCTGGAACAGTTTCTTTTTGTTTAATAAGTACTTTAGTGCTGATTGATATTAATCACACTAAGGAAAGATTTAAGTGTGGTTTTTTTTTGTTTGTTTGTTTTTTTACTATATACAGATGAACATTGCTTAATGAAAGCACTTTTCATATTTTTTTTTAAATGCATATAATGATTTTAAGAACATAGGGAAATAATTGATAATCCTTGAAGTCCAGTTCCTTTGCTATCTTTTTGTATTATAACATTCTCTGACATCCTACTCGTTTGCAGAATTTTAAGAGCTGTTGAATGAGTTGTTAGTGTTGAAGATGTAAATTTCTATCCTGACACTGCTGTCAGACATGGGGCAGGAAAGGCAGCAGACACTGATAGGACAGAAGATGTGAAAATCCCCCTTTTATTGCTTGTGTGGCTCTGACGTGCTGATTCTGTATTAGTATACTATATACATATTGCCTCTTTTATTTGTTAAATAGGTATAAAAATAAAGTACAAACTTAAAGCAATGGCATGCTGTAATATACTCAGTTTTCAACATGTAGGTAACATTAGGATTTTGTTATTTCTATTTGATGAGAGAAGGACATTCTTGCACTGTGTTGTGGAAAAGGAAGATTCCTGATAAAGTTTTCCTTGCTACAGGGGTATCATTTTTTTGTGAAGGAAACAAAATCTTTATGGGCTGTTGTGTTATTGATAGCCACTGAGCAATGTGGATGAGGCAAAGATAGATGTTTTTCTCCTCCTCGCTATCATTTTAAATTCTACCTGGATAGTGTAGCTCTGATGGAACCTTAATTGGTATAGAATATGCTTTCTCTTAATACTAAAGAAGTATAAATAGGGTCCCTCTCAGATAAGAAACATCTCAGAGTAGCCCTGTGTTATATATTCATTGCATCTTTTCTTATTTCTCTTTTTTTTAGTCTCTTATTCTCTGCCTAGGGATAGAACAGTATGAGAAATACAGGCTTTGTTCAAGTGAACAAGCATTTGAGAGAATCTATTTAAGTATTGCTCAAGTTACATGGTAGATATGAAAGAAGTGCACTTTACACATGAAGAGAAAAATAGCAACATCTTAGATGGTTCTTATTCCTGCAGGTGTTTCTTCCCCTTTCCTTTATAAGCTCTGAAGAAATCAGTCTCCCATGCACCTGAATTTCTGTGCTGATAGTCAAGAAGTGTTGCCACTGGAACTCTCAGCCGTGGTTGTCCTCTGAGACATCCAACCTCTCTCCTGTGTGGCACCTCTAGCAGCCTTGGGAGTTTTAAAAAGCTGTAGTAAATAAGAATGAAATGTTCCTTCTCCATTTTCAACAAATACAGGAAGGAGAAAGATTACATTGCAGGAGAAGAGACTTAAATTCGATGACAAGGTGCAAATGCTTGGATTAAGTTGCCTGAAGAGACTGAAGATCTCTTTCAACTGGAGTCTTTTAAGGACAGGTTAGATAAACATCTATTGGAAATCATGTATGTATGAAATAATCATGTACATGAACAGAGAGGTTGACTACATAAGTTTCAGAGTTTCTTCTCAGCCCTATATTTGGTAAGTAAATCTTGAAGTCTGAAATGTGGAACACCAGCTCCTTTAGGTATTTCCTGAAGGAAACAGGAGGAAACAGGGAGGACCGACACAGGATTCCCCACAGCCAAGGGAACCCACAACAGGCTGCCCCGGGCAGCTTCCTCGTAGTCTCTATGGGATGTTTCTATGTTGAATTAAGTTCTCTTGAGAAGCCTGATATCACTCAAAAAAAAAAAAAGTACAATAGACCAGCAGTATTGTCTATTTTAATCCATTTTCATTAGAAAAAGGCTATTAGAAAATTGCCTGCAGTGTGGCGATAGAGCATGAAAACTACGATTTATTACCCTTGTCAAAAGAAAAGCTCAGGGGACTTGTTTGGTGCCAGTGGCTATTCATGATTCTTTGTTTTCTAATCTGAACACCAATTTGAGCATGAGGAGTATTCAGATATGCATTTCTAATGTAAAATTTAGTTTGAAAAGATTTATAAGCATCCAGCGAGTTGCCACGTGGTAGGAGCAGTTCCAAGATGAACTGTAAAACCATTGAAAATCCGCCTTAATAACTGAATAAACTGTTGAAAATGGCCTTTACCTATCCCTTTGAACCTGTGACTAAAAATGTTATGGTAGATGAATAGCAGTTTTGGAATTTTTCCTTTTTTGTGTTGAATATTTGAGCTTTTCTCAGTTCAAAGAAAAAATATCATGGCTATAGTTTGATAATCTTTTTCTTTTTCTTTGGTATGGATTTAAAAGGTCTCCTACACTTTTTGTAACTGCATTGTTAAGCAGGTGCTTAAGGCAAAGTGAAATAACTAATCCTTTACAATTAGCAAAGAAAAAAAAATGTGCTATGTATAGGATTTATGTAAATAAAAAGGAGAAAATTAGATTTGTGTAAGTCTGTCTTTATTACAGATCTGGTAGAACAGCAATAGTGTTACTAGTGGTACTTAGCTGTAAACTCTCAAAACTGAACGAATAAGGATTTAAACGTTATACAAATACATACTACAGTCCTGAGGTCCAGAAGCCTTTGTTTCCTATTCCATATAAATTCCAGGAATATATTCAGGCTGGATTATTCAAATTGGAATAGCAGGATCCATGACAGATTTTTGGGACCTTTCTATGTCGCATAGAAGGGTAATTGTATTCTCAGTGTGACCACCTGCGAACTTCTACCATAAAATTTCCCTCATATTGAAGTAAATCAGGACATCAGTTTTGCATGCTATTATTCTTATTATGTGTTATTATGCCATTTTTGATGTTCTGAGGTTTTGTTTTCACAGAAACCATGTTTTGTTTTCACAGTTTTGTTTTTTTTTTTTTGTTTTGCATAGCTTTTGCTTTTGGACTTTAAGCTTGGTAAAAGGTTTTGAAGGCCATCCTACGGCTTGTGATGTGCATCTTGGAGGTCTGGAGGCTTCTTTTAATGAGGTATCAGTTGTTGCCTTGGCCTCCAAGAATGACCCTATCTGGGCTGCTCTGGGGATGCTGCAACTCAGGGTACCTGCAAGGAAGGAGCGATGTGATCCGCGCCAGCAGCACCCTGACAAACTGTACGTGATGAAGGTCATCCTAGAGGGTTTCCTGTTCTCATGATGAAATAGCAGAGAGCAGCATCCTGACCTGAATACCTCTTTGTCTTTGAGGCGTCTTAGTTTTTCTTGACACTGGTATGATGCAATATTGTAATGTTTCGCTATTCATTCCCACCACGCATATGACTGTAATCTGGGTTCTGGGCACCAAAACACAGTCCTTTGTAACTCCTGTTCATACATTGCCTTTATTATACCTAGCAGCAGGGAGAAAAAAAATCTGAAGTATATTCACCTAGGTTGTAGATTCTGTAAATGCTTGAAGATTTGTCTTACGCTGCATTCTTGAAAAGTTTTAGATAGTATATTAGAAAACGCAATTTTAAACATATATTTGAAATATATAAAATAAGTATGCATGCAGGTTAAGCACAAGATTCAGTATTGCTGTTAGCTAAAGGAATGTATTTTTTACAGAAGGTGTCCCTGTTTCTCTGAGGAAATTGTTTCCTATGTGTCAGAAAAGCAGTTTATTTCAGCCTGTGAAATTACCTGATATGCTCTTAGGTGAATTCTTCTCAGATATGACCTAAATAGGAACTATTGCTCTTTTTTTTTTTTTTTTTTTTTAAAGACCCTTTCTGTTCTGTATGTCTATGGGAAAAGGTTCTTTCTTTGAAAATTATTACCTCTTAAAATGAATGTCAGGGACAATGCAAATATAATGAAGTTGATTTAAAGCAGTAATCATGAGGTTAATGCTCTTTCCCATTCCTTTACCAAGATTTCTTTCTCTGAACGTGAGGATTTTAATAGCAGCCCAATAATGAAAATTAAGAAAATAACCATCGCAATGGAAGTTATTTTTTCTTCCTCTGTATGTTTTTCTACCAACTTCTTTCTGTAGGAAAATGCATATTATACCTATTTGAACATTAGGTTTCAGAATACAGTAATCTGTCCATTCATTCAGCTCTGTAAATTATATGTGAGAAATTGCCTTTGAAGGCTTCACATTTATCTATAGCTATGCAGGATTGCATCTGACTATTGCAGGATTTCATATTACAGAATAAGGAAGTGCTATATCATGACGGCTGTCCATTGTATCAAACTACAGTGTCCCAGTGTTTCCTTGAATCCTGTCATCCTGTGTTTTTTTTTTTTCCCTCATTTATAGTGTAAGTACAATGGGGCAAGGACTGGTCCCAGTTTCTCTGTGGTTGTGATAGATATAGTAATGATAATAATGTCAACTACTGTGGTATAGCAACAAGAAAATGACTTTGCTTTTCAGTCTTCTTATACTAACATGTTTTACTTTCACTAAGCAAAACAAAACTCTCAAGACTGTTGAGTGTCATCCTAGAGTGGGCATTGTAACTGTGATGCATAATCAGAGAATGTGTAGCTAATGTGAAATTATTTTAATGCATAATGCTTTCCTTGTTGTGTAGATGAAAAACATCTAAAATCTTGAATATTGTCTGCGATATGAATTATTTAACAATACCTGACAGATTTAAAGTACATCTCAAGGTGATACGTGAAGGACAGTTCTGAGAATACATTTTCATGCTGAGGTGTGTTTCATGTTGACAGCTATGGCAGTAAGATTCTCAAAGGATTTTAGATCTATTTAAAAGTTTTAGAGTCTTAGGTCATTGCCTGGAATGTATTCACTCCACTAAAACTTCTTAAATCTTAATCTCTTTCAGTCCCAGCAAAGATGCATTGTGATCTTTGCACTGGTATGCTGCTTTGCAATTCTGGTTGCACTGATATTTTCGGCAGTGGATATTATGGGAGAAGATGAGGACGGACTCTCAGAAAAGAACTGTCAAAATAACTGTCGGTAAGAGGTAACAAACAAAACTTCTCTTTTGGGGTGGATAAGAACATGTATGTGTTGCATTATGATATGTGGTAAATTACATAGACCTATGGGTATAGTTGGGAAGAGAAGTAGGTAATAGGGAAAGAAATATTCTTTTATTTTGAGGCTCTTGTTCATTTGACAAAATGAACTATACTCTTTTTGAAGTCATTTTTGACTGTGTGGTCTCAGCAGGGCCCTTGAGCAAATTTGAGTTTTGTAAACCTGAGCGGAAGCCCATTAAATTTCAGTAAATGACGACTGAAGTAGCTCACTTTATTCCCAAATCTGCCTTGTCTTTCTTTCATCAATAACCATTTTTTTCTGTCTTAAGGAATATCACGGGTCACTTGTCTTAAATTACTGCCTCTTTTATATAAATCCTGTTCGCACCCCACAGTGTCTTGCACTAGGAACTGTGAGAAAAATTAGTAATACTATTAGAAAGACTCAAGTAGTGGCTGTGATAAATTAAGATGTTTGTTACTCAAACACTTGTCATGGTTGTGTATTTCTTTCAATCTTAGATTCAAGTTTTTTAAAAACCTGCGTATCAAGGCTGTGAATTTCATTCTTCTGCTTCTGTGAAGTTCCTTCCTGAATCTGTTAATCTCTGGAGACCATTGCTTTTCTTTGGTTGTGCTGTCCAGGCTCCTCTTCTGTCCACCAGTGAAACTGAATCAGAAAACGTATTTGTAGATTTTTTATTTATTTTTTTTTAAAACCAAGCTTGAACTTGTATATAGAGCACCCTCCCTGATTCAGTTCTTGGAAGGCAGTCCAAGACAGTCCTGAAATAATTTCTCATAAATCAATGCTAAACTGATCACGTAATCCCAAAACAGTTGGGACTACTAGGCATCTCTGGAGATCGCCTGGTCTAACCCACTGCTCAATGTAGGATCAACCATAGTAGGTTGCTCAGGGCAGTTCTGAATTTCTCCAAGGACAGAGACTCTGCAGCCACTGTGGGCAACATGTTCTAGAGTCGACCACTTGACACAATGTGATCTAGCCATCTGCCAGTGGCTGAGTATGCAGTGAGTTGCTATTTATTTTTTAGAGTAGCCAAATTAAAATACAGGCTTGCTTTGAGCATTTTCTCCTTTCTATTCTTCGTTGCTTTTCTGGGCAGACTCTTTGATGTGAGTGCCTTTATACACAGCACTTATACAGTTAGTAACAATCCAGTAAGTTGAATTTTGCCTCTGCAATTTAACTATTTTTAAAAAAGGAGGAAAAAAGAGTTTCTTTAGATTTGCTTTTCCTTTAAAATAGGATATACCTGCAGCATCAAGTAGTTGTATTCTGAAATCCCACTCTGTCTAGAGTAACAGCCCTACCTTTCTGTGGACAATTCTGGGCAGCCTTGTAATATCTTACCTAAATTTTCAAGCATTCATCTAGCTTCACTTTCTCCCGTCAGGATCTCGGATGCTCTTAATAGCAAGTTACTGCCTTTTAAAATTTTAGAGAGAGTTCGGAAGATATACTGCATGTGTCACCTCTACACCCACTTCCTCCATGTGTGAATCTTTGACAGAATTAGATCAGATGAGGGGAAGGTCTTTGTACTCATTTGCTTGGCTGTGTGCACAGCTTCAGTGCATGCAAGAAGTAATGGACCAGGTTTTCGTCTCCATTGTATCAACTAATGGTGCCCCACAGTGTTCTGGGTAGCTGCACAGGCCTAACCAAGGAGAGGAGGAACTTCATCTTTGTCACTTTCTGTTCTTCAAATGACAGAAGATTGAGGGGACACAATATAAGGTGCCATGGCAAGCTGGGATAGTATTTTTCCATTTCTAAGAGATTGACTGCTTTTGTCTACATGCACCGAATACCCCAGTATCTCCCTTTCCAAAGGGTATTCATCCTTGTTTAGTTACCAATATTCCTTGCTCAGTTCTTTGTTGGTTGGTCTATGCAATTCTTGTCTCTCTTGGACTGTGTTAGAGAAGCCTGGGAGTAATTCCAGCACGTTGACTCCTATTATATCTAAAGTCAACGAAACTGCACTGCATTTATAGTGATGAAAGGGAGCTTGGATCCCCAGTCTATTTTAAGGTGTCTTTCGGAGTGATTCAGGTGCGTGATCTAATTACTAATACTTGACCCAGAAGGCAAATATGTGCTGCATGTATAAACTGTCTAAAGTATTTCTAATAACAGTTATTGCAGTGTCCAGGTGCTGTCAGCTGATGCCTGCTAGCACTGAATCCTTTTGACCAAATGATCCCATGGAGCTCCTTTATGTGTTAAATATGCTGCAGAGCTAACCGAAGTGCTGTAAGATCAATTGATTTCTGTGGTACTTATTTAGTATTTAGGTAATGCAAGAATTACTGAATTGATGCATTTCTGCAGTGTGAATACTTTCACTGATATTCAAGAACAGTTTGTTTAAGGCTTTCATCTTCTGTACATCAACTTCGCTTCTATGTTTTCATTTTAACAGAAAATATATTACAAGTGGAATTGTGGTCTAGAATTGTGGACTAAACTTTTTGGAATTTGTGCCAAAAAATAACAAGTGAGAGTTAATAAAAAGAGTGAGAGAGAAAGTAGAAGAATTTTTTTATATAAGTTCCAGATCTTCTTTTTGTAGCCTGAGGAAGGTATGTTTTATACAGCATTTTCCAGTAAAGCCTACATCAGTATTTTTGTTTTGATTATCTTTTTGCTCATGAATATGAATTCAACCTTTCTGATCTAATCATTGTACTTCAACATGATGTACCTTTTCTGTTAATGATTCCTTTTATCTTCTTACATTAAAAAAAAGCTGCATATGTTGCCAAAAAGACCTTTTTCTTGATGGATGTATTTGTTCTTGGGGACTTCGTTAAAAACATTTACGAGAGAAGTAAAAATGCCTTTTTTGCATATGTCTTCACAGATGGCTGAAGTGATTGTTATTGGCCATCTAAAAGGATGCATGGGAAATAACAATTCTAAAAGAACTTACTGAATATTTGAAAGTAAAATTATTAATTATGATTTGTATTCTTTGATCTTCATGTTGGAAAAACTCAGCTTAGGACTGAGAACTAGAAAGCCTCTTGCTTAGAGGGCTGTTTGGGGCTGCCACAAAGTGAGGTGAAATTGCTGGAGGCTGCACACCATTTCTCCTGTTGCTTATGCTGTTGCAGGAAATTGATAGGCGATGATTAAGTAGGATATCCCAGAATATTCAAGAAGAACATGAGTACTCAATACACTTTAACTGTGTACATTCTAAAGTGACTGAAATTCATTCATTTATCTCTTAGTAGATGCAGCAATGATTCTTTTGCTAAGCCTACTTAGTGTGTTATAATTCAAAAATTCAAACAGGTAATAAATAAATAAAAATTATAACCCTGTCCTAATAATTGAGGGTAAATATGAGGGCAAATAAATGTACTTGTCAGACTCATTACCAAGCACTGCTGTAAAGTGGAAAATGAAAAGTAAAACGGCAATTTAAATTGGAAAATAAGTTGTTTCGTATATATTAAGGCAATAATTTTAAAGGCAGTAAAATCCATTTTGGAGAAGATCAAGCACCCAAAAAGCTATCTGAAAGTAGACATTTTTCATTGGCCCAAATCTCAGAGTTAAAGCTGCAAGCTTACCAAACAGACGCAATTTGGCTTCAGAATTGAAATCAGAAGTAGAATTCAACTAACTGTTAAACTACATTGTTTCAGTTGAAATACTGCCGTTTATGCTTATTTACACTGTTCTACAGAACTCTCATGCTGTGAGCTATATTTGGAGTGACTGACTTACTGAAAGCATTCATTTTATTTATTTATTTCAGTTGGATCAGGTCTGTTATGAAGCATCATTTGACTTTCAGAGGGTACTGTATATTCTTGGCTTTGTCCCATAACTTTTGATTTCAGAATGCTAGATGTAACTATAAATGTCTATTAATGATTCCTATTAAAATGAATGTCAGGCAAATGACATTTAAGGTAACAGTAAAATAGTAATGACTGTGAGAAGTGGAGTTTTTGCAGCTTGTTTTTAGTATAGGTTACAAACCATTCTTCTGATACATCCAGCATAGTGTTGTTAATCACCTTTGATGGATGGAGCTTGTTAAAAGGACATGTTTAGCAGTCTGGGAACTTTGCCTTGTCTTGCTGTGGATCTATTAAGCATCACATCTATAAGATTAGGTTATTGTAATTTGAAAACAGTGCTTTGTAATGCCTGACCTATTGTGAATATATCTTATACAGGCTGTGGCATAATGCTAGTCAAGACCCGCTTGGCTTTGATGAAACTGGCTGGTAAATTCAAAAATGCCCAGACTGAGAAACAGAAGAAAATACGACTATCTAGAGAATCTCTGTTATCCAAAGTTTTTGGATGAAATTCGTTTTGATATCCCACCAGTAACCTAAGCTGGTCGGTACCCCTCTCCTGCTCCTGCTTGTTGCTGCTGATCATCCTGGTAGGGTTACTGCAAGCCCGCTCAGGCCCGCAGTGGTTCTCATCTTGCTGGCTTTGCCAATGCCTGCTGGAGTAGTAGGAGCAGCTGGCATTGGACCTGGGGTTTGCTCAGGCCTCTGTGAGGAGATAAGGTGGAAGAGTAGAGGAGGTAGCTGCTTTGCTGGACCCCAAGTACAGTTTAGGATGTAGTAAGATTGCTTGTAACAATGAATGTTTCCTTGCAGTTTTTGTTCCTGTCCCTCTGATGATTTTTTGAGGGATTTTTTGTTGTTTGTGTGTTGTCTGTTTCTTGCTTGGGTCCTGTTCCAGTGACACTCTGTGGCTCTGTCTTCAGAGTAATACATAATGGAGGTACTTGATCACTTGTGTTGGGGAGTTTGCCTTTCTGTATAATGTGATAGGGTGGCAAAGCCACTTTGTGATTGTGGGTAGGCTTTAACAAATTCCACCCTACAGCAAGTAGCTGTTGATCCTAATGTGGTGTTCATATTTGCTTTAGAAATAGTCTGGATTGTTTCATGAGGAGAGCTTGAATGCTTCATAATTTCGGCATCATACTGGACTTGAATCATCTTTTGAAGGGCTAAGCTCCAGGACTTAGAGGTACCTTGCAGCACTGAGGTCCCAACATTAAATCTTAACAGGTACAATAAATATTGATATGGATCCGCTATCATATACTGCTTTCAGGTTCATTAGATAATCCCTTTATTCTAGTGAGAGTGAGTGAATTGAAGCCCACAATTAATTTTTCTGTAGCTTAATATAAATCTTTGTTTCAGATCCTCCCTGATACTTAAACAAGTAGGGTTTTGCAACGTTATTAAGCAAGTGTGCTGCAACACATGCACACGTTGTTTTACCTCGGAACAGCGTTGATCCTCGCCATTCACAGGGGAGATTTTCCCTGTGCTGCGTAGGCTTTGAACATAGCAAGGTTTATATTGACTGGCTTCTATTTAATAAACAAACTATGACAGGCATAATAATTAAATGTCTAAACAGAACAAGATGCTCAGATTCTGAAAACAAGCCTGTTAAAGAGCAACTCAAGATTTATATTCACAGAACACTTATGCCACTTGGCGTAAAAATGCCTTCTGTCATCTTAATGACTGTTGTCCTCCCATCTTGGGATGATGGAGAGAATGAGCTAAAAACACTTCTTAAGAAGATCCATATCTGCAGTTATTTTTATTTTGGCTTCGAAAGAAGAGATTGCCTTTACCATTGAACTTTCTGTGGCTTAATGCTGTAAAGAAGCCCTCCTGTAAAGGCATTCAACATCCTGAGCCAGGGAGGGAAATCAGTAACTAAATGAATTTGCACAAGAAGAAGCTCCTTAACTTTCTGACCTCTTCTTTGTCATTTTAGAAGAGGTATTCCAATAGAAAGGGTACCCTTTTAACAACATCCCAATAACTAGGCAGTGTAAGATTTTATTTCCTCTAGCACTGCACTGATACTAAAAAAAAAAGAAAAAAAAGTTGGTTTGTGAGTTTTATATTTTCTCTTGGCTATAAAGAATATTCTCAAAAATTAAAAAATTAGTGCCAAAAACTCATCAGCATCAAACTGTTTAGATCTCAGACTGTTTGCATTACTGTCAACAGATCACTAGTAGCATTGCTCAAATAGGTTTGGGCTTCAATTCATTTATTCCAAATTGGCAAGCTATTCTTTCTTCCATCCTTTCTTCAGTTAAGTCTAATGGCTTCCTCTGCAATTCAAGAGTCTATTGAAGCATATATCTGTTTGTTTCTTCTTCCACGACTTAATCAGTGGACTCACATCAGAGAAAATCTTCCAAACTCCAAAAAAATCTCTGAATTCTAATTACTTCAAAGTTTTTGAATAATGTAGATGGGATAATGGAACAGTTCATGTACTGGAGTTGCCATTCTTCTATCAAGTGTGCTGAGGATTCTCTATGATCAATTCTCTCTCTCTTTTTTCCACTACGTAATGTTCAGAAAACTGAAGTATTTTCTTCCCAGTAGGGCTCATAAAATTCCCAAGGTCATTTTCTTCGCCAGATTGTAAGCCTGATGTAAATGTCATTACAGAGTTATTAGATCTAAAATTATTGATCTTTCTCCTGATCTTGAAGACTGATTTGCCTCGTTTCAAAATAGTTTTTATTCTGCTTGGTGAGAATAGCGATCCAGCTACATAAACCTCCCTGATAAATTTTTCTGCTTTTCCTCAGTGGGAAAGACATTAAAAGAGGCTGAATTTTCCAGCAGAATCTCTCCAAATTCCTGCTCTAGTTCTGGGTGACTTACTTGTTCTGGCAGGACTGACTTTGCACCAAGTCCTAGGAAGCACCTGTTCCAATGACACCATTTATTTTTAATTGCTCTGCTGTCCTCAGAGCAATATCTAAGAAAGGTGTTTATTATCTTGTCATCTTTTTTGCATATGTGTGGAGCTCTGAGTCTAATCCTACAATGCTACTTAGCATCTCCTTGACTCGCATGGTTTGACGTTCCTCAGGACTCAAAGAATATGTCCCAGCCTTGCTCCTCCTTGCATGCCCAGTGCAGGGTAGCTGGGTCTGTCAGTGAACCTTGGTCTTGATACCCCACTGAAGGGCAGGGAGGAGTTGGCAGCTGAGGTTTGCTGGGATCATTAGCTAGTTCAGCTGCTCTGTAGAAGTTTCAGGAAGATTTAAGTGGGTGAAATGGTTGTGCTGTTCTTTCGCATTAAGAAGATTGTTTTCCTGGTTTGTTTTCCTCAGGTTAACACAGGATAACTTGGTATAGGCAAAACCAGAGGCACTGTATCCTTCTGTCCTTGTCTCCCTAGGTAGCCTGCAGCATCACTGCCAGTGAGCAATGTCCTAGGTCCAAGCTAGTAGGCAGCTCTCTGTCTGTTTATGACTTCCCTTAATCAGAGAAGGAATATAGTTCCTATATTCAGCTTAACCACGTTCACTCCTCCAAGAGGAAAAAAAAACATCTTGGGAGTCTTGATCCATCTTATTACCATAGTTTTTACCTCCTGTTACTTTTCCGGTTTGATTGTTTGTTTATTTTTCTCCTTAATGAATTTGCTTCCTGTCAACCTGATCTGAAAATAGAAAACCAAGACACAAATACCACCCTTGTCATCTGCCAGGTATAATTACCTATTTATGTCATTTATTCCCTATTTAATGACCTGTTCTTTCCAAATAAGAATATTACAGAATTATCATGCAGTTCAAAGTGAGCTTTCATGACATCATAATTTGATAAGTTTAAATCTCGGGTTCATTATGTACAAAGTGTTGAAATGATTCTTCCTAGAGCCATTAGTGATTTGCATGCCTTCCGATATGAGAGGGAGAATTCATCACGTCTCTGAGGCTAAACTCCTGATGGATATTTAATGGCACATTAGAAGCGTTGGCTTTGAGTTTTTATTCTTTTTGCCCAGATCTCCTTAGGACTCTTAGAATAAATATGCTGTATTCATGCACATGAACAGAGATGATGTTCTAATACCTTTTGTCAATTTAGCTGACAAAACAGCTAATTGTTCTTCATTGCACTTAAAATTATTTGTATCTTTGTGAAAATAAAGCTGCTATTTAGTATTCCTTGTTGTTTGTAAAATACCTTATCTAGTCAGCTAAATGTGAATCAGTATCTAAAATAGTAGATTGCTTCTACTGGGTGTGTATTGGAAAGAAATGCATTCAAACGAATAGCTTAGTAAAATGTAAGAAAACTCCATACCTAATCACCAGAACTTTAAAAGCAAGTATTTCAGCAAGAAAGTAAATAAATCGAAATACTGTACCTGTGTGCCATGGAAAATTATGGCTGATATGAGTCTAACTCATACCAAAGCAATGGTAACTTTTGTGAAGGCATGCTATATATATGCATGTGCAGCTAGAAGAGAGGGCAAATACCACCATATAGGGTGGTATTCCTGGAGGTACTTGGAGTGGAAACCTGCAAGCCCAACTGCAGTGTATGGTGCCCATCTCATGGACTGGCAGAGGGGTTTCAGGCTCTTAGCCCAGGACACGTCCCCTGGAGGATGTCTGTTCCCTTTGGACAGACATCCAGATATGTAGCATTTCCACCTTTTGAAGAGAGGTTCCATCACTATCTTCATCTTGGCTAGAATTTTAGCTACATGTTTTTCTTCTTTTGCCTTTTTGTTTCTTTTGGAATCTAACAATGATGGGTAGCTCTACATGGGGTAAACTTAATTATCCCAACTTTTAAGGCATAATTACAGAATAATCTAAAAGCAACAGACAGTAGTCAAGCCTATCATCGTGCTTAGCGTCCTGGAACATTTCCATAGAAATTTCCTTCCATAATTTCAGTACCAACAATATCCTTCAGGAATGGATACTTTGAGTCTTTATTCTTTTCATTTGTGATATATACATACATATTTCTATTGCCATTACTACCTAGAGCATATCTGCTGAATTTGCGGGTTTGATTTCAGATAGTTGCTGGCAAAAGGTTTGGTCTTGGATTTTTCTTTGTTTTACAGTGCTTCAGTATTTTTGTTGTTGGGCAAGAAGGGCATTAATTAAGCTATAAGGGATCACTGCGTTGTGTAAATGTCGATATCATAGAGTATCTTTTTGATCCTCTTCTGGGGAAAGGAGCTCTTATTGAGGAGGTTCCTGTTAAGTTATTATTAACAGCATAAAAACATTAATTTATGAGGTAAATAATAGTTTTATTCTTGACTGCTTTTTGCAACTGAGAGCTAATACACATTTATCCACCCAAAATCATACCAAGACAGCCAGGGCTACAGGCCCGAACTGTGGTAGAGCCAAGTGTTAGCGCTGCCTCCAGGGTTGGGCAGAGATGTCCTGCACCTCAAAGGCAGGTAGGCAGCTGCCACCTCCTCCACATGGAGCCCTGGGATGCCATGCTCATTTTCTTGCTCATTTTCTCACAGCAAATGTTGTAGTTTCAGGCTGAGCAAAAAACATCTGTGACTAAATGCCATATACTTGTTACAGTTTATGGGGGTTGAAGCTGTAATTAGCTATGCTTTTGCTTTTTTGTGAGCAAAAGCTGCTCCTTATTGTTAAGATCAAGCAAGAAATAAGGATTTTAATGTTCCGTGCTGCAAAGAGCCCACTGATCCCAAAGGCCCCTATTTGGCACGCTCATCAGAGGTGAAGGCTGCTATTTGAATTTTCTATGGAGCGTACAGACTGGCCAGGTCAGCTGGCATCTTCAGCCCTCATCCCCCAGCAGTCTGCAACCGGAATCCGCTGACCAGCAGTGAATTCTCTCTGCACAGCTGCAAAATCCATTAAAACATTTTAGTGCTGACAGGCAGAAATGCTGTAAAAATGCAAATTTTCTTCTGCTGAAGGGCAAGAAGCCAAGAAATGCTTTTTAAAATGTTTCGCTGCTGAGTAAGGGTTATGGGGAGTTCATACAGCTGGAATGCAGAGCTTTAAGCAGCAGGAGAGATGCTTCTATCTTCAATAAGGTTGCTAGTATTTTGGTTCTTTAGTCACTTGAGGACTTTGGTGAAGGGTATTTTCTTTCTGTACTTTTTTTTTCCCCTTCAGAAAATGCAGGTCTTTCTGCTCTCATGGAAGGACTGCTTTTTAAGACCCAAAATGGCACTAAATACTAGCGGTTAGAAGCGTGATGGAAAAATCCAGGATGGAAAAGTCAGCTCTGTACCAAGAAAACTGAAACATGCAGGGCTGTGCCCTTGACTCTCTTAGTGTAGTGCTGAGCTGGAGAGACTTCCCCCCGCCTCGCTTAAAAGCAAGGAGGTTGAACACAAGTAACAGTGTGCGCTGTTCAAAGGGACTAGATGGCAAGTGCTCTGTCTAGATTTTGGAATAGGCAGCAACCTTTGCTCAGCAAATGAAATGTAATTTGCCTTTTGTCTCTCACACAGATTAGTATTATGCCTGCATAACAGTTGATGTTCAAGACTGTCTCCAAGGATGCTATTTTCTTCCTTTAATCAGGAGATGAAAAAAAGCAGAATTGATTATAATTCTGCCTTTTACTCCTGTAGTAATGTAGTTCCTAAGCCAAGAGTCTCATAATTTCATCCTCTGTTATGGATTGTGCACTATATGGGCTCTTCAGGCATACTGTGAATGACATGTTCTCTGAAGCGATGTTATATTAAACTGCTGCGGTGGTTTTGCTGTATTTCATCTCAGCTTTCAGTTATATGACAGGTGATAGGATGATATGGCATGCACTAGCCCTTTTCAGTTTAAGAAGTTACTTTCTTTGAGGACTGCCACTACCACGACAGGTTTTTACACAAGTATAAGAAATAAGCAAAAATAAAATGTATTTTAAACTTCTCAGAACATTCTGAGAAAAATCTGGGCCGCGGAAATCTGTCTGCAGTGTTCAGTGCAAAGTATAAAAGCCCCATGAATACGAGCAAAATCTAAAGAAGGCAGCCGAAATCATGCCCTCCCACAGTGGAATGAAGCCTAAAAATTTCCGCGGGACATTTGTCATTGTTTGAGATGCTGAGCAGCACTGGCACAAATGTACTATAAAAGTGTACACAGACGACAGTTGAGTATGTTCACATTTTAGCCTTATATGCCATTAGTTAAACTCTGGTTAGAATTTTGTAGAGCTCTTTGGAGATTCTGTACTGAAAACTTATAGACTTTCAAGCACTGATATTTTATTTTTCTTTTCATCGGGAAATAACTATAACAGCCATGTCTAGAGAACCATGACTCATGAATTCCAACTTTGTTCTGGACTCTAAAATAGTATGACCCAGGGGTTTTATTCGGAAAAACAACTAAAGACAGTAAAATTTTTGATTCAGGTTCATTAAAAAAAAATCAGATCAATATTCACAAACCATGAAAGATTTACTTTTCTGTGGGAGGTATTCACAAGTGCAGGTGTTTAATCAGTAGCAGTGGTCAAGAAGTCACTACCTATTTTCTAAATGCTGCCTTTTGTTTAAAGATCTCTTATTTCATTTCCCAATTTAAAAGATATTTGTAAGAATTCTCCTTATTGCATCTTCTTTTATCTCCTTTGCTCTCTAGCTCCAGCAATCCATCATGATGATGGTATGTGACTTCTTTCCTCTCCCAGTTTTCAGCTAATGAGAATTCATTGAACTCATACTGATACTAATAACATGGCAATGAAGAGGGGCATTTGTTTGACATGTTATTTATGGACTCCCTATGCCTCTCACCATGCAGGGAGGCAAGAATGCTGACTCGCATTTTATTCTTAATGAATATAGTATGGGGCGTTTTTCCTAGGCATTAACAATAGGGTAGGAGTAGAAGGTAGTTGGAGTCATGGGGGAAAAGCAACTAACCCTTGGTTACAGCTCCTTAATCCTCAGTAATTACTCCATGTTTATGCTATTACCTTGTTTCAAGATCAATAGCAGTAACAAAATATTGAATTCTCCTGACTCTCTCTTTTTTCTTTAAGACTGTATGTCGTAAATATTGTCTCATTGTTCAGTGTTTTAGCTAGTGCATCATGCTGTATCTGCACACTGTTGGTCTAGTGCTAGCCTTAAATACTTGAATGCATGAGATACAGAGAAAAGTAAAATTGCTGAACTGAACGTCAGAAAGAGATACAGAAACGGTCTGTTCTGACCAGAAGGGTCTTTGCAGCATATGCATATGTTTGCAAATGACATGCAGACCTTTTACTCTTGATTAAAGAGCTGCAAGTTAGCTTTTTTAAAGGCAAAGCAATGTCCACCCTACTGTGCTAATACTGGGAGTAAATGGAAGGCATAGGTAGTAACTGGCAAGAGCAGAGCACTGCTTAGCTGAGCCATGCATCACCCATCTGAGTGAAATGTCAATAATTTTAAGTTTAACCCACCTTGGGTCCTTTCCTTTTTCCATAAGGTGTTTTGCTTATGTGTTCAACTGGTGCTGTCTCCTTCAGGTGCTTCTCAAAGACGCTACTCAGCTTTATTTTGGGAGAGAATTTACCTTAGAGATAGTTTCTGAATTATCATGAGACACCTACATAACAAAGTGTTTTTCTTGCTTGAGAGTTAACATGTAAATTTTATTTCCCCTTCCTGCCCCCCCCCCCAAATTTGCCTCATTTTAAGTACTTAGCTTTCTATTGTTATTTGTGTAATTGGTAGTAGGGTTGATATGACAGTGAAAAGTATACTTTGGACACCATTTATCTCATTAAAAGAGATAAATGTCTGGTATGCAAAGTGTTCACAGTAAATTATAGATTACTTGGAATTAGTCTTTTGATGCTGTGCTAAAGGAGTAATGGTAATAGAAATGATTGAGTTTACTTGTTTTTCTTTTTTTTTAATAAAAACATTTCAAATTAAAAAGACCTAATATGAAATAGTATTAAACATATTCAGTGTGGTGAACTCTTGAAACTGTTTTGAATCAGGAATTTGAAACTAATGTAATCGTGTTTGCAATGGAAAAGCAATGTTCATTGCAAAAGCAAGCATTTTGTGTATTGTTACTAAGCAGAAGTAAAATGTTTCGGTTAGTACTTATTAATGTTTTGATGAAAACTTGCAGCCATTTTCTTTTTTGTACTGAAATGATATTGTTCATGTTTTTGCACAAAATAAGGGCAAAGCCCTTATTTCAAGTAGTATTTTTTTGTTGTTTTGGGGGCTTGGATGAAAAGGTGCTTTGTGCGCATGGTTTCTGTTTTGGGGCTTTGGCCTTTTTGGGTGGAAAAGCTGATGTCTTGTGCCCACAGCAATTCATTTAATTTTTCAAAAAATGGTGTAATTCCCTATGGAATGGCTAGAGAGAAAGCCCTAAAAATATATAGGTAAATCAGCCAAACAAGCGCGGCCTAGCGCAGTTTTGACATCTGAGCAACCACAGAATTTAACTATGTGAAAAACGTTAAAAAAAAAAAATCTTCACTTGCACAGAGGGTTTTGGTTTTGGTTGTGTGGTTTTTTTTTTTTCTTTTTTTCTTTTTTTTTCAATTCAGTGTAGTTACATCAGTTATGTCATCAGACTTCTTAGTGTCCTTAAATAAGAAACCAAACTGAATATACCTGTGGTCTTTTTTTGTTTGTTTTTAAGCAAGTGACTTTGGCCTAATCTTTATTTCAGCCTCTCGTCTTTTGCTTATTTGATTTTAGAACAGAAAGCTAGGAGCCACACAAAGTGTTTGCTTGTCATGCATGATCCCACCCTCATCAGGCAGTCTGTCCTGAGGAGGGATACTGCAGAGCATTTTTCCTACTTTTATGTATTTTAAAGGAGAAATAGTTTCTTTTTAATGAGACTATATTTTTATGACTCACTGATGTATTTAATAGCTACATTCTAATTATAATAATGTGACTATCACTTCTTGTTTTCAATACCTAAAATGCCAGAACATAATAATAGGTAAATTTGTCATGGTTTGATGTTTTAACAGAAAAGGGCTGACACTATAAATGTGATTCTCTTCTCATGTATTCAAGCACTCCAGTTCACAGCTGGTAGGACTGCAGACTTGGGTTGAGCTTATCTCTAAATTATAAGAAATGAAAGATAAATTTGTTATTTAAAATAATAATGTATGTCTTCTCCAACCAAAGCTTTCAAATGATAATTGCAATGCAATTATTTAATACTTAATTAAATTCAGCCACAATGAATGAGATAATCAAGGAAGGATTGCCTAGAAGACATGGAGTGTATAAATGTGAAATAGTATTATGAACTTACGGTTGATACTGAAAATTGCCATTTGTATTGAGAGCAAAGGGAGAATTCAGTGCAATTTTTTTTTCTAATTGTAGAATTTGAATTTTATCTGAATTTTCCATCTACTGTGTATCTCGCTTCTGTCCTCAAATTCTTCAAATACCCGTTAAGTGACATGTAAAAATAACCAAACAAAATCCAAGGAAAATACCTTATGTAATATTTTGAAATAATGTCATGCCACACTGCTTTAACTTGATGCATTAAACCTATAATAAAGCCAATCATTTTATGTTTGTGTGAAAGCCTAATGTTATTGGGATTTCTGTTAATACTAATAGTGAATTAGCTGCTTGGCAAATTTCATTGTATATTATCCCTAAACTGTGTTTTCTGAGGCTGTGTAGTATTAAGTTATACTCCTAAGTCTTACATTAGATGCAGCATAGATGTACTGTTGTATTCTAGAGTATTCCTATGGCTCTATTTCCTGAGAATGAAAGCAAGTTTAAGGATACTTACTGCCTTTGACAGGCTCTTATGACCCCCTTGGCCTGTGGTTGCCAGGCGGTTGTGCCTAGAAAAGATGAGATGACTTTCATCCTACTTTAAAAAAGAATTAATTATAAAAAAAATTCTAAAAGTATATTCTTTCTGATTGTATTTATTGAACTAATGGCAAATAAAAGGAATAAATTTACCCTGTTGCTATTTGAAGCTGGGCACTCAGAAAAGAATATAGAGAGCGTAAAAGAAAAATGAGTTAAATTGTTTATCCCTGGTTGCTCCAAATAACACTAGTTATTGTGTTGTTAACCAGGTAATTTACTCTTTTTGCCTCAAATACATTTGCAGCATGAACTTTTCAAAACCTAGATAATGAAATACTGCCGTGAGGATGTTTCTGCATATGCTCCTGGAGTTGGTAAGTAAACGAATGTGGATTGGGAGGGTTTTCAGCTGAGACTAGGATGAAGGAAGACCAGAAGGGAAGCATTATGTAAAATAATTTGGGAGGAAAGGCAATTTCATAAGTTGGTGAAAAGATGCTAAATTCACACCTAAAAGAATTCTTAGAAAGGTTTAGTAAGATAAATAAGGTATTGACAAATATTAATCATAAAAGTGGTGATGAATTGAGTCAGGAAACAGTGGAGTAGAGAAAGGGCTAGCAGAATGGAAACATGTCAGAAAAATATTACAAATGATTTAATTCTTACCTATGCAGTAAATGATTTATTTCTCATCTATGTAGTACTTGGTAGAGCAGGAAAAAAAATGATTGACAAAGACTAGATCTGGATCTTTTAAAAGACGTTGGTGGAATATTGTTATAAGCTTTCCCAAGGAAAGCAGTGTGTTCGGTCTAGATTGCTTTTGATAGTTCTGCACTCAACTTGCTGTGTTTACTTTAATGTTTAGTGGAAGTGGCCTCCTTTGGAAAATCATGCGTCAAAATCTATGACTAGATTTCAAAATATGTATATATATATCCTGACATGCAAATTAGGTGGAAATTGGGAGCTGAAGTCCAGAAAGTAATCTATAAAAAATATTTTGAAAATCTATGGGAAAAATAAAAATCCACCCCAACCAGTCAAGTTCTCCTACTCCTCGTGTCCAGAAGTGTTCTTTTTAGCAGAGTCCCTTTGCCTGATTCTTCCACAAATGTAGGATTCTCAGCTGAAATGTTCCTCTGAGCAATTCTGGCTTAGAGAAAGCAGATATCACTGAGCTCATATCTGTTCCCTGGCAAGGATGGTATTGTCTGCCTTTTTGGGTGAGAGATGGATAAAGAGAGGAAGAGTGGGACTCTAGGCCTTTCTTTGCATCTTCTCCTATCAGAAGACTAGCTGTCATCACCATATGAGGGACAAGACCAGGATGGGTATGACTGGTGTGATTTTTTGTTTGTTTGTTTGATTGTTTTTTGTTTATGGCAGCTGTGCATAGAAAGCAATGCAAGGTGCCTGGGGACCTTAGAATTAGCAAGATTATAAAGAAAGAGTGTGGGGGCATTAATGAAGGTTGCTCCCTCTGGATCTGGCCCCTTTCAACAGATACTAAACTTTCCTGGAGGGCCTTTTTTTTTTCTTTTTTTTTTTTTCAACAATATATCCTTTGTAATCAACAGCCATTTAAGCTCAACTGTTTAAAATGTTCAATTGCAATTTTCATGGCTTACGAGTTAAAACACTTGTTTCATCTGCATAGTAATTATTTGTCCTTTTTTATATGCCTAAACTCATGAGATATGAAAAATTGCCGGGCTAGAAATAACTAGTCAAGCATTAAGGAGATCAAACAGACAGTTAATAGATTTGAAATGAACTACCATAGCATCCCTTATGGATAGACTTTTTGGAGGTTATTTAAAATGATTAAGCTACAGTTAAATTCTGTTCCAACTGAAGGATTGGGAATTTTGTTATTGACTTTAAGACAATCAGTGCTTAACTTCTGTTTGGCTTCATTGCCATCGTGCCCATCTACCACCTCTGGTGACGGTCATGTTTGGACTGCTAGTTATGCACATTTTCCAAAGATCAACTAGCGTGCACCTGGGAATGCAAGAGAAAAGCTATCAGTCTTGCAAGAAGTCTCTGACAGTGGACAAATAGGAGAGGTAGGGGCCTGAGATTTCTCTAATGACAGGAAAACAGTCTGAAATCCTTTGGATCAATATTCGTTTTCCAAAATGTCTTCCCCCTTCTGCCATAGTAGACCTGAAGAGGGGTTTTGAAGGATTAAATGAGTCCTGGATTATAACGCGGGAAGAGTCTACTTTGAATTGTAGACTATGTGGTGAAGATCCAAGTGCTTCTACTTCCAACACTCCTAAGGGCTAGAAATAACAAATCAATACAACTGTCACATATCGGTTTTGTCTGCCCTCATCTGTCTTCACATGGCAATCTGATAGAGACGGTATTATGTTAACGTCCAGTAAATGTTGAATGTTCCCCCAAAACATGAGGTCCTTGCCCTAAAGAACTTGATCCTGATCTAGAAGGAAAGTTAGATGCAATAACTTATTATTAAATGGCTTTGAATTAAATTTAGCAAGAGATGTCAGGGACAACAAGAAGGGCTTCTACAAATACATTAGCAGCAAAAGGAAGACTAGGGAAAATGTGGGCCTGCTGCTGAATGAGGTGAGTGTCTTGGGAGGAAGGATACAGAGAAGACAGAGTAACTAAGAAGGCGATTAGGAGTAATCAGCATGGATTTACCAAAGGGAAGTCAGGTTTGACTAACCTGCTGGCCTTCTACAATAGGATGACTGGATGGATGGATGAGGGGAGAGCCACAGATGTTGTCTACCTTGACTTTGGTAAGGCTTTTGGCCCTGCCCTGCACCTAGGGAGGAATAACCCCAGGCACCAGTACGCATTAGGGGTTGTCCTGCTGGAAAGCACCTCGCTAGAGAGGAATTTGGGAGTCCTGGCTCACAAGTTAACCATGAGGCAGCAATGTGCCCTTGTGGCCAAGAAGGCCAATGGGATCCTGACCTGCATCAGGAGGAATGTTGCCAGCAGGTCGAGGGAGGGGATCCTGCCCCTCTGCTCAGCTCTGGTGAGGCTGTACCTGGAGTATTGGGTGCAGTTCTGGGCTCCCC
>JAUBNY010001146.1:6164539-6179361 GCA_032275445.1 Crypturellus soui
GCAACAAATGCCAGGGAAAGTCACCAGAATGAGCAGAGGACTGAAGCATGTGAGGGTACAAAAGAGTGAGTTTGTTCAGCATGGAAAAGGGCATATCTTATGCGGGCTATAACTGACTTATAGGTGGTTTATAGGTGGACAGAGCCAGTCTGCTTTTGGGGGTACACAGTGATGAGGTAAGAGCAGCAGATACAAATTGCAGCACAGGAAATTCCAATTAAATTAAAAGGATTTTTTGTTCTACTATGAGGATGGTCAAATACTGGAACAGGCACTCAGTGAGTCTGTGGGATTTCCATACTTAAAAGGCAAATGGGCACATACCTGAGCAACTTGATCTATTGGGGTCCCTTTTGAGCATGAGGCTAGACTAGATGAACTTCAGGGAACATTTTCAACCTAAATTATTCTGCTATTCTGTTCTTTTGTTTATGGGAAGCCAGATTAGAGCTCCTTTCTGCAATTGTGTTGTTTCTTGTAGTTACTTGAGCTTTTTATGTCTGCCTTCCATAAGATTCAGTATGATCTAGGTGATTATTCTAGCAATTTCTTTTATCTTTGTCAAGGGTTAATTCTGGGTCTTTCACTGTAATTTCTTTGATTTTTTTTTCCACTAGATACCAATTATGATACAATTTCTTATCAGGCTCAGGGTTAACCCCTCAAAATTGCTCTTCACAGACCATCTATATTTTCTTCATCTTTTTGTCCTCTGTGCTTCAAAACATATGCCCTATGTTAATTTTTCATGGAGTTCATCATTCCTCAGGTTCTGTAGTTAGTCCATATTGGTTTAGTTGGAAATGCTTTAAAAAAAGGAAAAATTCTCAGAAGAACTTAGCAATAAAGCTATCTCAACTGTCTGCTGTTCTGCTGGAAAGTGTTGCTTACAGTTTCAGAAAAAGGTTGTTAAAAGGTTTTCTCAGGTCTGTTATGCATCTCAGTGTTCATGTGATATTTAGTTGCTTTGTTTTTTCATTCTGCCTATGTTTTTACTTGTGTTACTCTGTGAACTTCATGTAATACAGCACTCATATGGGAGCAGGAAATGTCAGAGAACTTTTTTAGTCAGTGTAAGCCTGTGAAAAATGTAATGGCTGACTCTAGAAGCTCTTAGAGATTTTTTTTTCTACAGACATCTTGAGAATTAAATTTGACCAGAAAGTATATGATCTGAGGACAGAAAATAAATATAGGTGAGCCAAAAGTGCCCTTTCCTCACACTAAGAATGGGGGAAAGTTGTTTGTTTGTTTGTTTGTTTTTTCTCTTTTCAAATTTGTAAGATTGTAACAGAATGTAAATAAGTCTCTTGATTTATCATGGGGATTTACTTTCCAGTTTGGTTAACGTTTTGATTTTGCTCACTCCTAGGCAGTAGTCTAAGTGTAATTTCACTAGAGCTTGTTTTTTTGTTACACTGCTTACTGGAAACAATTCTTTAGAGAAATGGAAATAAAAGAAGATAGAATTGCTTAGAGATCAATACAATACAGTGGGTATCAGGCAAGTCGTATCCAGCAATGCAAAAGAAGCATTAATGCCATTTTGAACTCATACAAAATAGTCACAGGCAAAAACAAGAAAGAGGTTCTGAAAATGGTTCACGAAAGACCCCCTTAGGCATTTGTCTGAGCAGAGTGAAAGCTGAGAAGCAATAGGATTGTTTTCCATAGTATCACAGGAGAGAGGAATTCCAGGGTGGCAGAAGTTTTATTCTGAAAATAAAGGATAGTGCAAATTAGAAGATAACATGTCTAGCAGGTTTCTGCTTTTAAGAGCAGCAAGATAAAAATATTCCGGTATAAGAGGTGGAGGTAAAAGGCTTTCTCAGCTCTAGTATCTTTTCCTCATTATGGTAATTTAAGAATGAAAATAAATGAACTGTTGTCTCAGAAGTAGCAAAGACAGGGACTTGCTCCTCCAGGAAACCCTCTCTGCTTGAGTTAAGAACTTACATACACTTCCACCCACTATTTACTATACACTTTCCATTCTTGGCTTACTGACAGCTGCTGGAAGGTAGGGTAGCAGTGTTTGTAAATCAATGTAACTGTCCTTCCTGCTCATTGAAGGTAATGGTAAGCTGTGGCAAATTTTCAAGGAATTATCATTAGAGATATCTTTCAGAATTTAGTGCTGTGCTTGTTATGGAAGCTGCCCAGATATCCATAAACCCTCTTAAAAAAAAAAAAAAAAAGGGGGGGGGGCAAATTAGATTTGCCTCATGCCTCTGATATAAACAGTTTGGATGATAGACAATTTAGGCAGCAATACTTGAAAGTCTGTCCCTGAATATTGTGTACTCTCTGTGGAGATTTACACAGACCGCTACTTCCTGCTGCAACAATTCCTAGGAACTTAGTAAAGATGAATCCCACTGTCCCACTGTGTCACTATGAATAACAAGGACTTGGAACAGTGAAAAGTTTTCAGTCTAAACAGACAAATCCGTTATGGGGGAGGAACAGGGTAGGACATTCAGACAGAAGGATGGCTTGCAGATTTCACAGCAGTGCCAAGATTTCTGCCACCTAAATAACCTGGAAGAGGTTTAATGAGTAGAAGACTAGGCAGAAGGAGCAAAACCGAAGAGGTCATTTAACATGTAAAACAAAAGTGCTAGGGGAGTGCTACTCCTAGGGGAGTAGGAGCCAAGAGAATGGAAGAGCTCAAAAAGGAGAGTACTACTTAAGAGTAGAAAATGGTGAAAGGAAAGTTGGGAAGTGGTTACAGCAAACTATTCTGATGCGGAGACCACCCCAAAACAAAGAAAACAAACACATAGGAATAATCAGCCTGTTGTCTTGAGAAAGTAAAGTGTGAAAAGATTAGCAATAAGGGTAAGAAAGAGCAAAATTGTGGTCATCAGAAGGAAACACTGAGGGAAGGCATTTGTTATGCTGTTTGAATTTTCTCAGAGCAGATCTGAGCGCTTGTGTTTCAGCTGTGACCCCAAATTTCAGACTTGCAGAAACACTGATTTGGCATCCTGAGGGGAGAATGTAGGGAGGATGGGGCCAAACTCTTCTTGGTGGTGGCCAGTGACAGGACAAGGGGTAGTGGGTGCAAGTTGAAATGCAGGAAGTTCTATCTCCCTGTGAGGAAGAACTTCTTTACTGTGAGGGCAATAGAGCCCTGAACAGGCTGCCCAGAGGGGCTCCAGAGAAGGAGCCAGGAGCCAGTGCCACGTGCTCCAGGTTGCAGGGGTGGTTGGCCCATTCTGTTTCTGTAATATCTGTCATGCATAGAGAAAAGCATAAACAGAACACTTTGTGTACAACACCTGACCTCTGTGTTCTTGTGCTTTTTCAGATATTAAATTCAGCCCCAGTGCACTTTAAAATGTATGATTAGTGTCTAAAGGAACTGTTGCTTTCTTTGACATAAAAGTGCCATTGTCTTTTCTTTGAGAACAATGTCTGCATATTTCAAACAAGCAGTTGATCAGTGATACAGGATTTATTTGAACGCTAAGAAATTTGTTTCTGATCAAAGTATAGGAGTTATCCAATTAAAATAGGGTGCAAATAAAAGTTCTGATAGCAAGTGAAGAATGACAAGACTATACAATGTGATGATCTTTCTATAGGCTAGTAATTGTGAATGTCAGCTCCCATCAAAATTCAAGGAGAGTCAAGTAGATGCTCTACTGATTTGGTTCAAATACTGTCCTTCTAGTGGTCTTATCTGTCAACCCAGAGATATTATGATACTATATGTCTCTGGCTGCAGAACCTTTAGATGATTTTTAAAGTTTTGGTAGCTTTTGATTCTCATTGTTACTTAAACAATATTGAGGAGCTCAGAGTTGTTGATTGAATGAGATATTGATGACCAAGTGCTTATTGGATCCTGCAAGATTCAATTGAAAGATAAATGATTAATTAAATAAAACAACTGAATGTTTTCTGAAGCAAAGTTTTTTTTCTGCTTCTTGGAAACTCATATGTGGATGTCATCACTGCAGCCCTTCCACTGGATTGCTTTCATTATGGAATAAATTATCAGGAAGTAATATGGAATAGCTGGGCCTGTACAGTATAGGCTTTTGTGGGGCTACTGTATTTGTTCTGTAGTTAAACAAGCCTTCATTAAGGCTGGGGTAAAGCTATTTTTAATTTACAGTATAAAGGTGGGTTCTTTTGTTCTCATGAGCCAAATTCATATATCAAATAAGGAGCAGAACAAATCATCCAGATTTTCGTTCTGTTATGTTTTTATATTTAGCATTATGAAATATAGCTCTACTCATTTCCTGTTTGAAATCTTGGCTGTTCTGCGTGATGCAGGTTTTCACCTTAACTGGTTTTAATAAACAAAAAGCCATGAGACATACAACTATTCCATAACATGTTTCTGTTCTGACATGCCACAGTTTTGTCTGGTTTGTATAGGTATAAATGGTAGCATGAGATGTAAAGAGAAGCGAAATTACTCTTAGTAATTAAGAACTCTGATTATACTGAGCTATATAATAGGATCGTGAAGCAGGAAGTTCCAGTAAAATATTTTAATCTGGAAGAATTAGGTTTGTATGTTCCTTGCTGAATTAGTGACAAATCCTATATTGAAGCCTACCTGATAAAACTCTATTCAGTAAATTAAAAATGCACCTCAGTAAATTTTTTTTTGGTCCACTGCATTAGTATGATACCTGGTGGGGGGAGATCTGGGGTCTCATTTGGCGTTACCAATTAGTGATTGCTACTTCTCAACTTCTTCCGTTGCTTATGGCTGGACTTCAATCATCAGTTGCATGGACTTGCTTTTGAAATTAAAAGAAATCTAAATTATCTAGACTTTATTTTCATGGAAATGCTAATGTTGTCGTTCATATTAACATTACAGAGCTTAAAAACCTAAAGCAAAAGAAATAAAACCACATTTCTTTATTTCCCCAGAATGTTCTTCAGACAGGTGGTATACTTGCCCTTTGTTTTTGTTTCATTTTTGGTTGCATTTTAAAATCCTGTCTCCTCTGCTCTCCCTCACACACACACATTCTTTTATGAATATTTGTTATTCAGTCTTACTGATAAGAATAGATTTATAGTATGGTACCAATGACTTTCATTTCAGCATCCCTATTTGAGGAATAAGGGTTTATTAAAAAGGATTGTGCTGACCTGAACTTGGATAAATAATAGTGGAGGGAGAAGATCAATATCAAGGTGGACTGACCTGCATAATTCAAGAAAATGTGTAATTCTGCGTTAACTTGAAGCACACGAGAGAGTCTAACGAAATTAAAAGAGCTATTTGAATGCAAAGGCTTAATGTTAAGTTGCACTGTGTTTACATGCTTTCTGCATTGAGGTAAATACCCAATGTGTCACCAGGAAGAAAGGAAGATGTTTATAGCTTGCCATTTAGTGCTACTTTTGTTCTTTTCACTTCATGTCTGAGCCATTTTCCATTTGCTGGATTATATGACTGGTATCCTGATTCCAGTATGAAAATGGTCCTGATAGTAGAGATTGAGTATCTGCCTGAAGCCCAGCCTTGTTTCTCCAAGAATTGCCTAGGTGCAGAAAAAGTACCATCCTCTATAGATTAAAGTGATTATGAAACAGATGGTCAATTCTTTCTTCTTTTGGATGCAGTTTTGGCTTCGACGCTGAAATGCCAGAATATATCTGAAATGCAACTGTGTTCATCTAACTTAATCACCTAAAATACATTACTTGGAAATTGTTCACAGGTTTGAACACTTGTGCTCATGTATATTGACTGCTTAACTTGAAAATAAACTGTTTATGGTAGGATGCAATTCAAATATTGTCTTATTGCTTGAGTGAAGTTGAAACAATAGAAATTTTTGCCAAGTAATTTTTTTTCTGATGATGATGGTACTGAGGGGCATCTTTTCCTTATATAAGGATCCATAGTGCAGTCCACAGAGAAGAGATATTCCTAGAAAGTTTGTAATTATTTTCATTACACTTAGAGAATTGATTAGAATATTCAATTGGTTGAAGCAAGCATTGTTCCACCAAGCTAACTGCTGACTAAAGCTTTTAATTTTTTATATTTTCCTAGTCAAGAATCTAGTCCTTAAAATCTGCCAAGCCTGAGTGGTGCATTGCCCATGTCTACATGCTATATTTGTCATGCATGCATCATGATGAATGGTCATGAAAGCAATTAGGTAAGAGCAACAGTACCAACATGATCCGCAGGTTGATTATAAAAAGATCATGAGAGAAAGACGTAAGTGATGAGGAGTGAGAATATGAGTTAGTATATTGTTAGCATGCTCAGTTGCTTCTGTGGACTAAAAAGTAAAATTGGAAGGAGCGTAAGTGCAAATAAGAGACAACCAAGGAAGGCAAAGCTAAGAGGCAGCTTTTGATTTTAGGCATCTCCTGCAGTGCTTAAGGCTGGAGTTTGGGAAACAATTGAGGTTGGGAGGTCTATTTATACCTACTGCTGTACCACAACTTCCTGCATCAGCTACATGCTGATGAGCATCAGGGAGTTCGTTTGGGTGAAGGGGACCCAAGTATTCTGCTTTCTTGTTCACAGCGTAACCACGCAAATGTGTGTTGTCTTAGGGAAGGAAGCAATACCTGGCTGAATGGTGGTGTTCCCTTTGGCAGAAACAGCTTGGTCACTTGGCCAGCTGTCAGAAATCTGTCATTCTGTATGAAATTAGGAAAAACTTTAGGCTTAGGATGTGGGCATCTGAGCTACATGGTACCTTGTTGCTAACTGCTCTGATAACCCAAGATCTTGGCCTGTCAACAATATTTGCAGAATTTAGGCCAGAGGTTGGCAGATGGATCAAATGTCTTGCAGTAGTTGCAGCTGAGTACCTGGAGCCCTATGCTTCATGTCTGAAGAAAGATATTTAACATCAGAAATCTGAATCTTCCTTCACTGAAGACCTAACTGAAAGTACCAACTTAAGCCAAACATTCAGCTTCTCAAGACTGTGTTTCTGGATATCAATGTCTTCATGAATAAAATTCAAATAGTCTTCAAGCATATATCTTCCAAGAACTTTTGTAGTGTGCATATATTCAGGCAGATGCACATGTATAGGCACACATGCACATTCCCCACTTAATAAATGAGTTTCTTATTATTAGAGGATTGCTATAGAACTTAAAATATTTACAGCTTAATTGTAATAATATAGGTTCTTTCTTTTGAATGCACAATGTGTTTGAGTTCAAAATCCATTTACAATTAATCTTCATTCCTCTCCATTCTAACCACTGTGTTCTGCCAAGAATTTTCTTGAGAGGGCATGGGGATGGGGACATGCTTTATTTAAAACTGAAATAAACAGAATAAGTACATGTGATAGATGACTGTTTTTGTAATTTATCTTGTTGAAAAAAAAAGATGTAATTGTAGAGTAAATATTACATTAATGCTAGATTTTAACTTTTCTTTATGGGCTATAGCATTTTATTATCCAAATACACTGCATACTTTATTTTCTGGAGTCTGATACCAAGTGGAGATAAGGATGTTGATCTTGCAGGATCTTACCACTTTCCCTAATGGTAATGTATCAATAAGTTGTGCTATACTTCCTCTTTTTTCTGGGACACTTATCTGAACACAGCATAATGTTTGTTCTGCATGTTTTTGAGATGGTGATTACACCCTGTCTAGAAGGATATTTCTTAATTCCTTGCAGAAACAAGAGCTGGAGCTGTGGTTCTTTTGAGGAGCCAAGGTAGAAGATGGGCTTGGCCAGCATGACAGCTAATGAACGGATCTAAGCGGGGGGAAATGTGATAGGAGTGCTGTGATGTAAGAGGAAGTAGAGAGCTTCAAAGGGCAGCCTCAGTTAGCCTCAGTTAGAAAAACTGGTGTGGAAAGTTGTAAGACCCTGAGGCATAATAAAGGAGGAGCTGGTACCCTCTGAGGAATCATCCTCATGCAGGTCAGAGGCTTATGTACCCAGGGCTTCTTGAGCTAAGAAGAGAGGCTAGGAGAAAGTATCTTTAAGTAGGACTCTGGTATAGGGCAAGAACTCAAGTAGAACTGTCCGTTCCTCAGTCTGACATATAGCAGCCGTATGTCAAAGATATCCTTTGCCTGTCTTTCATTGGTCTCATACAAATTGTTGGAAAATTTTCGTATATTTCTTCCCTGTAATGGTGAGTGAACTGAGATGTCATGGAGACATTAAAGTGTATTAAAGTTGGATGTTCACTGATGTTTGACTATGGATTGAGACAAACCACAATGAATAATGTTCTTCAGTTAATTGTTTTAATATGGTATGAATATTTAACTTTCCAAAGAACTTGCCTCATATACTTTCATAATCACTTCAGCTGAACTTCTTGACACAGCGCTGTAAATGTTTGCCGATGACCTTAAATGTATTGAAGCGACATATGTACAGCATATGCCTATTTTAACTGTCCTGGTCCTCTTTCTACTCTAATTAACCTAGATGCTAAAACAGGACTGGATGTGTTTCCTTCTGAGGAAAAAAAAAATGGTATGAGATCAGAAATGAACATTCTTGCTCTCTGACAAAAGGACTGTCAAAGATGAAGGAGAATGTTTTGACTGGGACAGAATTTGCTTGGAAATGCTAAATACAAGTCATGTAGTTGAGCTCAGAAAAGTCTTATTATTGAGGTCAAGGTCTATTCTTTGCTAGAAATTAAATATCATTATACTGCTCACCATATTTCTGTTCGCTTAGAGGAGCTTGAATCTCACTTGTGACCCCGGTTCACCTCTGTAACTTTGCAAAAATCATTTAACTTTCTTTTAAGTTTCTGCATCTGTGTGAGGTAGGGTTGAGAATATTCAGCTATACAGTAGCCTGTACTGGCATTAATCAGATGAAATACATAAAGCATCAGGAAGTCTGGGAAGGGGAAGGCATCTCATTCAATAAGTGTAAGGTTATCTGCTAATGATTTTGAGCATGGGAAAAGTCAGTTTCAATCATCACGTTACATTTGCTAAGTTTTGCTTTGTTGATATGCCATTATGGGAGAATAGGTTATACAACCATTTCTGATCTTCCTCAAGGTCTGTGAATGACCTTCTCTCCTGGAAGCCTTTGTTATACTAGTTTTTAAAAAGGCACTCTGTGGGTCATATTGCAACAAAAATGAGAGCAAAGTTTAGCTTTCATTGATGAAATTTTGGCCTTTGCAGACTCTTGCAAACGTGAACTTTTGCATGAAGTTTAACAAAAGTACTCTTAAATTGCACTGGGTTTTTGCTATTGTGCCTGAAGAAGTGGGAACATTATAAGGCAAAATGGCTTAACTCTTAACCACCAAGTTTCTAAGCTTTTTATTTTTTTCAGCTTGGCTGAGTTTTTGAGTGGGCAGTGTAGGTTCATTGTTAAAGGGAAGTGTGTGAACTCTGAAAACAGCAGCAGCAACAAAAACGGCTAGGAATTATATTTTTTGTGAGGAGCAGTTTCACTAACTGGGAACAAATTTGGTAGTCAAACCAAATTATAAAATGGCAGGAGCTGCACAGTTAAATCCCAAGTTTAGTTGTAACACCGTGGCCTGCCACATGGCACACGGAGTGAAAGGTGGGCACTGACCTTCTTCCTGGTGAGGAGCAAGTTGGACCCAACAAAGACAGAAAAAGCTTCTTTCCCAAGAGGTGCCTCCCTTGAGGGGAGGAGTAATTTCACAACACCTAACAAATATTCACTGCTGCTCTCATTGAATAGGTAAGTGATTTTAACCTGTGCCGTAGAGGAAAAAGAATTTTTGTGTGCATTTTGTGTGCATTTTGATGGCATCGGTACTGCCTAACATACCTGCAGAGCACTGAGTTGTGTCTGCAGCTCTTTCGGACTTGCACTTTAAGTCTTAAGATTACAGATTGGCAGACAGCACAGACCTGGAAGGCAGGTTACTGCAGCAGCCTGGCTGGGTGCTGTTCTGTGGATGGAGATGGCCGAGTTCTGCCTTCCCCTCTGCGTTATCAGCATTACCGGTGCTCTCGGAGAGCTGCGTGGGTGCTGCTGGGGTAGTGCTCTACTTGAACCTGAGCCCAGTGCTGTACTGCAAGCAGTAAGGTGGCTTCCAGGTCAAAGCTGTCTTGGGTCCAGCTTCCTCTGGGCTGCCTATATAGTGAGCCTGTGTACACAAACTGGGTATATAGTCTTCACATTCTCTCCCTCTTTTGGGACTAAATAACTCTGTGAAATCAGTGTCTCAGAAGTAAGCAGCTATGTTATTGTTTGGCTACATCTGGGTCCTAACCTCAAAAATAGCGTATTTAGCTTCTCAAGACTTGGAAATTTTGGAGCTCTTCAAAGTCAGAGCAACCTACTCTAGGTGACCCCACTACAAGACACTGGAAGTGACCCTGATGGATTCAGTCCTCTCGGGTATTTCTTGTGCTCTCAGACATTTGTTCACATGCATTCCCACAGTATGTATGTGGGGCAATATCCTAATGTTGAGTTTCCATTACATTTTTATTTAAGGGAATGATGTACACTTTTAAATTATTGCTGTATCAGAAGCATATTTGTTGAATTATTTTTGGAATAAGAGTTTGACACAAAGAATGTTTTTGGAGAATATTCAACGTAACCTTCTTGTATGGGCAGTGGATTCCTTGGGCATCAGAAAGAGGTTTAGAAAGACCTGGATTAATTTCTCATCTTTGCCACCTTTTAGTTGGATTGATTGTTTTAGTACGAATCACTTATTCTTCTGAGCTTTGGTTTGCCCTTGTAGAGACTGCTTATTTTCCTGTGCCTCAAGTCTCTCATTCTGAATAGAGTAGGTGGCCCTCCTTATAAAATAACTGTAGGAACATGAAAATTACTATTTATATTATTGGGGCTTTTAGCAATCTTAATTATTCAGAAGGAAATGGCTTAGGTTTTCAGAGACTTGAATAAGTCTTATTGTGTTCTGTATCTGTATTAGATGTTGCAGAAATAAGTTGAAAACCTTGAGAGTTAGAAGTAGGTTTATTTTTAAAAGTATGGCAGTCAGTGGAATTATAATAGCATTTACTTTTTAGATGACTGGTTGCTTATGAAAAGTTTATAAACAAGGTAATTAAAATGTTTCAGAATAAAGTGTACTTGAAGACATAAAATCATTTCTTAAAAAACATTTTAAATATTGAACAATTTATTTACTAGTGTTCTGGTACTGTTGGACAGAAGTAGGTAAGTTTAATGCTAGGTGGTAAACTAGCAGGTCCCAATTATGCTGTGAAGAATCTAGTCAGCAGTTGTAGCATAATGAAATCAATGTCATATTACCTTTTTTAGGAAATCAATTTTTTGAATAAGTTCTACAATGAAAGGCAGAGCTTTGTTTTTTAGGCCAGACAGGAAAGAATGTGATACCACAGATTCCTGGTAGGTTTTTCTTCAGTATTAATGAGTGCTAAACTTTTACTGGGTTAACTTCAAAAACCTGCACAATTATATTAATAAGCATAGAAACAGGATGGAAATGTTTGATGTACTTGGATGTGATGAAAGCAAGAATTATCTGAATCCCTAGATAGAGCTGTGTATTTTTTGTTGTTATTTTTCCCCTAAATCTAATTTGTATGATTCACAGTAATCGGGAGCTTAAATTTGGACTCTTAACTTGTACAAGTTATGTTGTCAGTGAAATAGTCACCTGTTTACTGGAATACAGAATTGATAGAATTATTTGACTTGAGATTTTCTTTAAGCTCCTCTAGTGAGTGTAGAGAGGAGCTTTAGCTGCTGCAACTTACAGAAGTGAAGCAGTGAGGCAGTTTGCTGAACAAACCACATTTTCACTGAAATAGAGGGGCATATTTTGAACTCTCAGTTTATTTCCACCATCCTGGAAGCATGTGAATGTATGTTATTTGGATGTGTTTTGAATAATATGGAAAATAAGATTAAGGAGCTTTTCAGAATGAACAGAACTCAAAAAGAAAAGAACTCCTTATTGCTGGATCCCACTCTGAGCTTTATGCAGGTAAAAAGGAGCAGAGCAATTAGGTACCTTAGAGCACTTGCTAATAGAGAATTGATTACATGTAGTGACTGCAGCATAATGAAACAGCAGAAAAGTGTTAAGAAAGTGGCAGGACTGCGTGTTCTGCCACACTGTGTATGGGGCTGCTTGCCTCTTTTACAAGAGGAAAAAATCAAGGACAAAGGTGGCGAAAAGAAGAGATTGTCTCATTTCTTCCCATCCTCACCTTAAGGACTAACTCCCGAGTTACTATGTTATAAGAAGTAAGCTTTTTTATTTTCAGCTAATGGTGCAGAGCTCCAAAATTTTCATTTGTTTTGCTGCATGCACAGCAGCTCCTTTTCGCCTTTTGTTGTTTTGGGAAGTGCAGAGCAATGGCAACTGGTGACTTCAGAGCGAGCTACAGGGTGACCGAATGCCAAGAGCCTCTGGGAGCAGATTGTGAAACACAGGCCCCAAAGATAACACTGTCTGCCATTTGGGACTTTTTCTTTTCCTGATGAAAAGCGTTGTTGTTAAGTGGTTATTTTTTTTTCCTTATTATTCTCAGGGTTGCTCTTGTGGAAAATATTCCTGAAGGGATCAACTATTCAGACAGTGCACCATCCCATTTGTCTCTTTTCCAAGGCTGGATGAATTTGCTTAATATGGCTGAAAAGTCTGTTGACATAGTATCTTCCCAGTGGGACCTCAATCACAGTCATCCATCAGCATGCCAGGTATGTTCTAGCTTAAGAAAAGGGGGGGAGTTTAACAATTTTTGTTTTCTTTTATTTTGTTTTTCTTCTATTAATTCTGTAGAGTTATAGTCCTTTTCCATTTTCCAGGTTTTTCCTGGCTAAGATATGGCATGCTCTGCTAGGGAATACATCAAACACATATATCCATATCACTTTCATGTTAACAAAGGATGTATTGTGTAGTCCTAGGAAGCTTGCAAAATTGTTTCTGTACTGGCATATCCATAACTTTGAAATAACCCTAAATATAAATGCTTATTTTCTAGTTTGTGCATCCAGTCAGATAAAAGAGCAATCGTGTGGATTAATCCGCTACTCAAATAGAAGGGTAGAATTACTCTTTTTAAAAAGAATGGTATAATGTCGGATGGTTTCCCGTATCTTTTTGAAAATGAACCTTGGGGAGGCTCAAAACTTCTTCAGTTAAATGTAAAAGGGAAAAAAAATGAAAATTGCAAACGAGATAGGCATTAGTTGCATAATGCTGTGGCAACTAATGCTTTGTTCTTAGAAGTAGTCCTGTTAGAAATGTGGTAGGGTCAAGTTTTTACTTAGAAGCACCCTATCAGACTAAGATATTGCAGAACAGACAAACCGAGAGTATCTCTTGCTTTCCACAACATGGGGTTTTGGCCAGAAGAAAGGCAGCTTAGCTGACATGAAATGGGTTAAAATGACAGCTAGACAACAAAGGAATCTGCTATACTATACCACAAAATTTCTAGTTTCCTCTCTGTTGATGCTGTATATTAAAAATGCCTTTTGCTACGTGATAGACAATGGCTGGTACTCTGAGCAACCAAAGATGGCCTGTATTTTTAATCATGAATGGAATTCTACTTTTTCCAAAAGAGACTGTAGCCTAGTTAAAGGGCTTACATTCACTTTTCTTTGGAATAAGTCTGCCGTCTTAGAATATCCATTTAAATGAGTGAAAATCTGAAGTGAGCAGCCAAATGGAAAATGTAGTGCAAACCTTTCAGAATGCTTAGAAATATTGGAATGTAGTTTGTGAATTTTTTCTGAGTATCAAAATATTGAGATTTTTCACAATGTAATTATGTAGCTAAGCTTTATTTAAATTCACTGCCTAAGAAATTTAAAATCCATGTACTGCCATTCAAGCAGATGAATTCAAAGAGATAGTGTCTTAGATGTTCCCAGAATGTGCATGAGTTAGTATGCGCATGAATCTTTTAAAAAAGTTTTCATCAGAAAAAAATTTAACATGTCATTTGCTTCAAAACCAGCAGAGCCTAACAAATCCCAAACAGAGAACAAAAATAGCAAACTGGAAATTGGGATTTCAGTAGTTAAGCATCAAAGCTATCCACTGTACCACATTCTCTTGCAAAGTAAAGCTATAAGGCATTGCTAAATGAATGTCAGAGTAGGAAAAGGAAGAAGAAAAACGTAAGAAGAGGATTTGCCCCTTTGTCTTCAGAAGCGAAGTTTAAGACATAAAAATGAAATGTATTTTTCATAATATTCTACTATCGTTATCTCTTCCTGTCTGTTGGTGGTTTTATGAAAGTAATTGCTTTTGTTGAAGGTCATTAATGTGCTAGATTTTTCTCAGTTATACAATAGTGTGGTCTGAGCAGCTGATAGATCTTTCTGTCAAGCTTATCTATTTATCTTAAAAAACTATGCCGTTAATTGGCCAGTCGAATCACCAAAAATTGTCAAAAATGCTACATTTCTTAGAAACCTCTGCCCCAGATGATGTGTGCGTAGCTTTGCATATGAAAAAAGAGAGGAAGAAAAGAGGCATAGGTGCATTGGTTTTCTCCACTTGCATCTTTGGAAATCAAACTTCCTTATAAAATGAAAGATGAATGCCTACAAATAGGAAAAGTATTAGGGAAGGTGATGGGGAGAGATTCAAAAATTTAAGTATTGTGATGCATAATGAGTAAGTTTTACTTGCTCCTGTGTCGGAATCAGAGATGATTTGTTTTTTCCATATGGATACTCCTGTAAAATTAGCAATGTGCTTTTTGTGAACAGTGAAGGCACACTGCAAAGCAAACTTCTTGACAAGAGCACTTTAACCGATGAGGGAAATAGATGAGTAGGTGAGGTTGCTTTTTTCTTAATTTATTTGGCTTAATTACATTTTGTATGAGTGTGTGTGTGTGTGTG
>JAUBNY010001146.1:6203950-6214015 GCA_032275445.1 Crypturellus soui
TTTTGAAACACTGTTTTTTTTTTTTTTATATATATATATGTGAGTGTGCCTGCACTGTGATTTATGTTGGTCCTTAAGGGACCTCCCTGGTGTGGGGATTCATGGAAGCTCTCTGTCTTGCAGATGAAAAAGTGGTGGGTTTTCTCTGGAAACTGGATTTCCATATGTGGAAGGACAAGGGCTGCCTGTTCTAAGGGTTCCTCCCTGGCTGCAGTCCAGAAATCTGTGGACGGGTTAGTGAAACACACTCATGTGTGACTGTGTAGCTCGAGTGCCTGTAGGAGAGCAGGAGCAGAGGGTGCCAGTGCTGCATCTTGCTCTGTGATTAAACAGGAGAGCTCCTAGCTCCATGCTGCCCTGCTTGGCACAGTGTGCCAGCCCTGCCGTAAGGCCCTAACTGCTGGTATTTCATTCAGCAGGTCAGAAACTGTGCTCTGTTGCATGGCTGGTGTTGCAGAGAAGAGTTGTTGGGCCCCTCTCTCCTCTCTTCAGGCTGAGGGGGGAAGTGTGTTGGTTAGGTGTCAGTTTTGCTGCTGAGTAAATCAAAATAGCAAAGTAGGCTGTGCAAAATGTATTCCTCTGGGTGAAAGCCCTAGCACCCTGATGCTGAACTCTGCTTTCAGCAGGATGCTTGACTGAGAAATTGGTATTTTGGTTATTTGGACTAGGACAACAAAGGCCGACATCTGAAATCTTGGAAAGCCTTCTAAGACTGTATTTAGAGAAATGTTACCTTGGGAACTAGCTAGCTTCCAAGCTATTAAAAAGATGTCATTGAAGTTAAACAAGCAATTGAAAGAAATTAATTCTGACCTTTCCTTTGTTCTCAAGAATCTCCCTTTCTGCATATAATGAACAAACTCTGCACACATGAGGGTCCTCTGACAGCTTTTCCTGGATCTTTTGTGTTGCCAAAGCCCCTGTGCAAGCAACCTGTGGGAAATGTCACCCAAGCAGATGTGGATACTGCCCTATCTGCCTTGTTAGTACAGAGCAAATGGTTGCACAGGATAAAAGGCAGAGTAGTACAGGATTTTTCCAGCCCAAACTTCTCAGAAGCCTGATTTTTCAGAGCTGAGGCTATGATTATGTGGATGCATTTTTAAGCACTGGCAAAAGCAACTCCTGCACCTTCCTGTGCCTGGTCAGCCACCAGCCGCTCCTTCCCATCCCTGCGCCATGCTCAAAAAAAAAAAAACTGTCAAAAAAATAAATGTTTACAGCCATGTGGTAAGCTGTACTAGTGAATGGGGTATACATTTGAAATAACCTTTATTATTTTTACTTATTTTTAACCTTGTTCTCATTTTTTTGATCTCATTTGTTGCCCCAAAAGCTACTTGGGCATGACTGGGGAGGAGATGGAGGGAAGGAGTTGGGCTGCTGAAAATGAGATCTATATATGCCACTATTACTGTTAAGATAAATATTTGGATGACCATGCCAGGTGTCATTCATTACTACTACATTTTTGGCCAGGGAGTTTGGTTTTGAAATGCTCCACATGCTCTGCAACTCCTCCAGGAGACCCTTGATGTGGCAAGAGAGGTGAATGGTGGCAGCACGTAGCAAACAGCATATTTTGGAGAAATTTGCTCCAATCTAGTCATACTGCAGCTCTGAACAGTTGAATCTCTCCATGCCATACAGCACCCAGTGACAGGGAGTCCTCAGAAATGAGCTACATGGCCTGTGGAAGTCAGAGGTTTCTCCCCAGTGCTTCCAAATTCCTCAAAAATATCTTGGTAAATGTGACCTTGGTGACCTAAAATACAGCTGTATTTTTTTTAATTAAAATATCTTCATTGGGAACAATCTCATTTTACTGCAATCAGCACTAAGATTGGAAAGTCCAGTGCAAAATGCAAAATGCATGTGTTGGTCATGACTAGTTGTACATTGGAGTGAGGGGGACTCTCATGCAAGCTCAAGAAATTTTTGTAATATAAGTTTTTTGAATGCTGTAGTTTAAGGTTGTCACATCAAATCAAGGTGCTCTGAATGTGGGTTGTGTTGAGCGGGTGTTCAGAGGACTGCTTAGGCTTGTTGATAGATGATGATTCCTTTGAGTAACTGGGATGGGGTTTTTTGCTGTGTTTTGCATGGCATTTAGCAACAAAAAGTAGCTGCTAAAGAAAAAGTAGCAAGATTTTTTGTTGTCCTCTGTTTCCTTAGATTATTTATGGGTCTGAAGTGACAAATAGAGGATCATTGTGGAATGGCAAGCTTTGGTCCTGGCAGTTTTAAAAAAGGAGAGGGATGTGTGTGAGGAGAGGAGAGGGGAGTGGGAACACAACGTCTGACATGTAGTTAAGGTATTACCATCAGACATTTCCCTAAAAGTCCTTGAGTGTGCTCTCTTTCAAATAAGTCTGGATGATTAATCCTTCTGGGGCCAGGCAGACTTCAAAATTGCATTTCGAATCCAATATTCCATAAAGAGCACAGAAATAGTAAATAGTCTAGTTTAAAGTTTGCTTTTTAATCATTCAGAGCTGCAGTAAAAATAACTTTGTATTGTCAAGTTGCGCGCTCCTCTGCTTTTTACTTGTCCTCCTCTGAGTGCTGACAGGTCACACTAATGGAGCTCCTGGAACAGCTCCAGACTTTTCACAAGCAGTTAAGAGGAAAAAAAAAAAAGGCATAAAAATTCCCAGAGATATGATCCTCTGCTTGGGTCACTTGTGTCTGTCTAGTATGAGACAGATACTCTGACACTTGTGAGCAGGATATGGATAACGCTGGATTTTTGTCACTGTGGAATAAAAAAGTATTCATAGCCGCATTTTGGGCTAAGGCTTGTAGCTGAAGACAAATAAAAAATATATATCTATAGCAAAAATGTGGGGAAGGAGACGTTTACTTTGAAAACTATTTGGGGGAATATATGTGTAGACACATATTTCTACATTTGTAGATATATACACGCACATCCATGTTTCTTGGAACAGATTGTGCCTTGGAAGATGATTTGTGCATCTCAGGGCAGGGTAATGAAGGATCTGTCGCTGGTCTTTCTAAGCTGGCACACAATGATTCATGCACCCGCACTGCTCTGAGAAGTCTGTTTGGCAGGAAGAGAGCAGCTGCCCCCTGGAGCAATGACAAGTGCAGGACGTGCTGCCCACAGCCCATGGGAGCCCCCGAGGGAGGCCGTGCACGGTGCCCCGCTGGGTGCTGACGCACTCGTTGTGCTCTTGAGTGCCGTCTTTGCGAGCGCCGGGCCATTGGTGTGCGCTGGTTAAGTCTGCTCTTGACTCTGGCTTGAGGCCACACGCCAGCATGAACAGATGAAAATCAAATGACTGCCAAATGTCTGTCAGCAGTAGGGTTAAAAAGTAGGCTGTGGCTCAGATTCTCAGATTCCATTCTAAAGGTCATATTAGAATCTTTGCTTGGGAGTGCATAGATTTAGGACGAGAAAAGAAAGTGCGCTGTGAGCACAGGGGTAGGCGTGTGGCGATGAGAGTGAAGGAACCTCAACGGAGTGGGCAAAGAAGAGCAACCGCTGCAACTGTGGTCAGTTTGTTGGTGCCCACAAGTGGGGAGCACCATCTGAAAGATGCATAGTGAAGGGGATACAGTGTAGGAACATTAGGTGGGTTAAATCTGCTATAAGAGGCACTGAAAAGCCCCTGTCTGTCTCCTGTGCCTTAGCAGCGCTGCCATTCCTGCCTCCACAGCCCTTTCTCCTGGGTTTGTGTGTGACCTCCAGTGCCAGCTCATGCCGTCAGCTCCCGTTTCTCCAGTTCTGCTGTAAGGCAGTTTCTGCCTGTCAGGGATAACGAGGTCAGCGCTGTAGATCCTTCTCTCATCATTGCTCTGCTTGTTGTGAATCACCAACCGCTGTTGCGGTGACTTCTCAGATAGCCCCGGCTCTTCTCAGAACTCTCCTCCTTTCCCCTCTTTCTTTCTCTCTGGTTTGAAAAACTCTGTAGCAGAAGTAGGGGAGTTGTGAAGACAGAAGGCCAATTTTAGCCATGTACAAGCAAATGCAGCTTCTGTTTCTTGGGCGTTATGTTTGCTAACTCCAGAGTGAGTTTAGCCTGTAACTGGTGCTATTGGAAACTGTTGCAGGCAGACTTCGCGTGCTTGCTTTCAAGGCAGCTGTGATAATAGCAGCCTCAACAGTTGCTCTTTCTGGGTTTTCTTTACAAAAGCATTTGCTGTATTCGTCAGATAGATGTCTTGGCTCAGGGATGTTGCCTCCATACCAGGACAACAGGGTAATATCCTAGACTGCTCTGGGCATTGAATCCACCGCGTCCTGGTGCTCTTCTGCAGCCCATTCAGTAGATCCAGTGCAGGGCCCCTGTCCATGGACTGCTGCTCGGGCGCTCTCCCAGCTTATCTAAGCTGCTTAGGGACCTTGCCTGAGTGGTAGCAAAATAAGCGACTCACATACACTGCAGCACAATTGCACCAGGATGTGTTTCTGGACAACACCAAATTTTGCAGAAGACAGGTTAGGTAGAGTGAGCTCTCATATCTCTTGTTAACTGCTTACAGTGTTTCAACTCATATATATGGAAAAGATGGTAGCCTGAAGCTCCTGTCCTTAAAGTAAGTCAAGCATGCTTTGTGGGCTTCCCAACAGTCTTGCAGGAGCAGACTGAGGCATGGTGCTCAGCACTTCATCATGCCATTCATCTGCTCTGGGGTAGGGAATCTCCTTGGGAAATGGATCAGAAGTCAATCCTTTTTCTTTCTGCAGTACTCGACTGTCTTCTTGTTCCAGTGTGAGTGAATAAGACGCCAAGTGACAGTGAGGCATCTGTAAGGGGCTGCTGCCTCTGTACAGAGAAGGTCCAGGTTCTCAAGGGCAGGGGCTCCTCTGGCATCACCAGACTGCATCTCACTTTTGCAGAGTTCAAAACTTCTCCGTCTGGAAGAAAAAGTACTCAGGCATATCTCTGTCATTTAAAGCACGCTTTGATCCCTTCAGTGTTCGCTGTGCTGCAGGAAAAGGGCAATCTGTGCCAACCTTTGCAGTGCAGAATTTTATGGGACAGGCAAATCCACTTGAGTTTTAAGAGCACTATTTTTCCCTGGGCTCTCACCCAGGAGTTTAATATTCAGTGAACCAAAATTATTGGATCTGCTTTTTAAGAGTCTGGCATCTATATTAGCAATCAAACCCACAAATTGTGCCTTCTGATTGAACCCTGATGACCCAGAGCTTTGTGTAATTGAGACTGAAGCATGATAAAGAGTTCTGTTATGGCTTCACATATTGATCAGTCTGATTTAAGTTTCTCTTGGGACCTGTAGCAGGCTAGGGATGATGGATTGTGTTGAAAGCCCGATAAGCCTGTTTTAATACAATATCTCAAGACTCCTAGAACAGAGGCAATTATCAACACTGATGCATGTTTCCCTTTCCTGGTTTTGATTTGAATGGTAGGCAGTATTTCCTACATTGCATTTTTTTGATAAGGGAAGTATAGATAGAGTGATAGTTCAATTCCACTGCCCACAGGTAAACTGCCTCCAGATTCTAGGCTCTTGCACCTATAATTTTGGGTCAGTTTTTCCTAAAATATCCAATATTTTTATCAAATATTTTTAATGTATTTATTGTTGGCAAAATAATCTCCTGTTGTAACTCTGGCAATCAGCATCTTTATTCACCATTCTGTACACTCTTTTCAGACTGTATTTATTTTAGACTTTCAGTTACGAAAAGGAAGGTCATTGTTGCTTCAGACTTGTTTAGCTTTCCAATACAAAATTTTCAACACTTTAACTATAACCTATTTGGTGCTATTTTTTTGTTGCAGGTGTTGAATTCATGCCACTGTTTAATTAGCAAATGGAAGTATGTGAAGAAAACATGAGAGCAAATTGCTATATTAAAACTAATTATTTGAAAGCTATGTTTAAAAATAACCATGTTATTACGTTAATGTTAATTATTATTATGTTAATGTTCTGTAAGGTTAGTACCTTACAGAATTGTTTTTCTTAGATAATAGAAAGAGTTGCTTTATGTTTTGTTTGTTCATCACAGAGCATTTATACCATTTTGCACCTCCTACAGTTTTTTCCAGTTTCTTTTTCCCTTCACCCATGTTCATCTCATTAAAGAGTGTAATTCTCCTCATTAATGCATAGATTGGGAGTCATTAGCAACACGTTCAAAGGAGTAGTATTTGGGAAATACCTGTTTCTAGGCATAGATAAAGGTGGAAGGGTGAGGTCTGAAATAACTGGATAGGCAAGAGGATGTAATTCTACAAACCATATGCTAAATTACATAACCTACTCAAAATCCTATGTTGCATGTTTGGTGCTTCCTTAGAAGTGTCACCTTATCTGACTTTTTCTTGGTGCTTCAACTTCTAGGTTCATTCATCCACATGAGAATTAGAGTTTTCATTATAAAAGGAAATTTTTAGCACAGGTAATTGTAACTTCAAAATGTGACCTGCATGTTTCTTAAAAGGTGAACATATATAAAAAGAAAAGTATTTTAGATCCTTCAATATCCTGAAACAGTCTTAAAGCCATAACTTATATCCCACCTTTGCTGGAATTTGCAGTGCTGGAAACCACATGAATATTTAATGGCAGCTGGCTGGCGCTGTTACTGCCCTCTGGTCTGCTGTTGGCTGTCACTTCTCTCCTTCCAGCTTCCTATACTTTGAGAAGGCAGCTGGGGTGTTTTAAATTGCCTTCAGCAATGATTACTTCAGATTAATCACCTAATCTTGCAAACACTGGGCGCTGAAGGAACAATAATGATGTGAGAAATCCCATGAACTCATCTAATATTAAACATATTCCAAGTTCAGCACTGTGAGCATACTGATGAGACCTGATTCATTCTTACGTGATGGAGCCAACATGCCCTGGCTTTGATTTCAGAGGCCTATAATCCTCACTAAAAGGGTGCAATTCAAAGTGATAGTTTAAATGTCGCAGAAAAGCAGGATTAGGTGAAGTTACAGTGTACTTCAAGCCTTGATTTACTTCCTCATTGCTTAATTTGGCTGTCAGCCCCTGTATACTAAACACTTGAACCATCCCACAGTGCAAATGAGTGGAGCCTGCTTCTTGGGTAGGGGGTGTAATTGAGATGGTATTTTTAAATTCGTTATTACAATACACAGCATGTATGAGTTACAGAATAGAACTTTATACTGCTTTGAGGATGTACAATACTGAGGAAAAAATGAGAATTATGTGCTTCTAAAATGGGAGAAAGATAAAAAAAAAAACGGTATAACCCATGGGAATGTTCCTTGGTCATGTTTTTCTGGAACATATGTTAAGTAGGATCTTAAACAGTCTGACAGTAACACTGTTTATTGTTAATATTAAATCATAATGATATGTCTAATTGATTTCATTCACTAGTTTTGATGGCTGAGACCGTAAAATGTGACTTTTTCATTTTCTTTTTTTTTTTCAATTTCTAGGTGCCGAAGTGTTGTACATGAACATGTCAGCGTATAATGAAGGCCGGCTTCAGTCATCTTTCTGGATTGTTGATAAACAGCATGTGTACATTGGAAGTGCCAGCCTAGACTGGAGATCGTTGGGGCAGGTAATTTAACAGAAAAAGCAGCCCTATAGAGAAAGAGGGTAGAGTAAGGAACAAAAGCTATTTCTGATAGCTTGCTGGTAGAAGGACTGTCATGGTTTTGATTGCCATTCTGTGTTGACAAAAAAAAAAAGTTACACTTTGGATTAAATTTATATATATATATATATATAAATCTGTTGAGAAATTCTAGGCAAATCAAATTGTACTAGAAATCACAGAGTTGTTTTTAACTACAGAACTTCAGAACTTCACTTAGATAAAAACTGCTTTTGATTTCACTGATGGTTTTGATAGTTGAAGCTTGCAAGTTTTCACTTACTAGAAAAAATGATAGTGAGTGGAGCTGCTGGGAAACCCCACCACTATGGAAGCTCTTTGCTAATATTGTGAGCATGACCTAGTTCTGTGCCTCCCTTTAATCCACCATTTAAATTGAGAGAATACCCTCAATTTAAACAGTGGAACGGATTTCCCAATGGAGATTGGGTTTTACCAGGGATACCATGGGGCAAGCTATTCTCGCTAAGCTTGAGGGAGGGATTTGTAGGCACAAAACTCTTAATGATTGTAATGCACAGCGGAGTGGAAAAGAGAGCAGTTATTAGTTGCAATGAAAAGTATGCTTTCAAAATGGGAGCAAAATCTCAGAAATACGTGAATAGCTTTGATAATTTCTGGAGATTTCTGTAACGAAGGATATGTGTGTTGGTTTTATAAAATTTTTAATGGTTATTTTGAGCTAAGGGGTTGAAGATAGGAATAAAATTAATTCAACCACTTTAGTAAAGAAGAAGGTAAAGTCCATTCATCTTTACTATTCCTATGTGTATTAATTTATTTAAAAGATAACTTTTTTATAGCAGCTATAATTTGAATGTTTACATAGGAATCTGGAAAACTGGTAGAAAACAGGATGTTTCTTGTGAACCAGAGGGAAAGCCAAGAGGATGTTGTATTTTTAGTCAGAATGAGAACATATTATTTGAGCGTTTGGACTGTTTAGAAGATTAAAATCATATATGTTGTCCATGCCTCGTGAGCTGAACGATGTTTCTTTGTCATAAACAAAAAGGAGCTCCTCACAGATTTGTCTTGTAAATAGTTAATACTATATTTTAGTTTTAAAGCCTGTTTTAATATGATCTTTGAGCAATGATGATAACAGTAAGTGAAGAAGGGTATCTGCCACACAGCTTAGTTAAAAATATTTTAATATTTTGTTTAATATTTTGTTTGTCATATTCAGAAAGAATATGACATTATCTTTTCATAGTAAATTCTTGCTTCATACAGCATACCTATATTAAGCCTTGTTTTATGGCAGTTGTTTGCAGGCCACTGTTTCAAAAACAATTCATTATTGTTAATCTTATTTGTTTGTCTTGTTTTCTGGGTGCATTTGGAGATTTTCCATCTTACTGTCTTGTAGCAGTAAATTTTAGTACATATTGGGAAGTTGAAGTCCAGAAGAACATTTGTACAGAATAAAAAAAATGCGTCCCATGAGTTTCAGTTAAAGAGAATATGTTCTCAATTAGTTGAGAAATATACCCTGGGATTTGAGTAGAGCCTGAAAAAAATTAGGTGCTTGGCTCCTTTTGACATCAGATTTGAGTATTCAATTCCCTTACTCCAGAGGTTCGGGTTAGTAAATCAGGGCAGCTGTCAAAACGCTCTCATACGCTGTCCTAAAATAATCATCTCTCTTGAATTTTCCTTTTCACATGAGAGGCAAATTACGCACAGAGCTCTGTCCTCTTGCCCCAAGTACCGTCCTCAGGGCTCAATGCTTTGGCAGGCACAGAAGACCTAATCTTAAAAGTCCCAGCGAGCCAAGTGCTCGCTGAGGAAACACGGGCAGCCCTGGCTCTCGCCGCGGGAGCAGGGAAGGGTTCTGGTGGGAAAATCCCCACGGGGAGCGAGTGGCCCTATGCTTCCTCATTCATTACCTGATGGCATTATCTGCAGGACGAGGGACTCAGAGGTGACCATACTGCCATCAGTCACATCAGGTGCTTTAAAGACCTGCACATCTCTGGAGCAACAGACTGCAGTTACTGAATTGGCGAGCCAATCGGACCAGTTTTTGTGGATTCTGGCAGCAAAGCAGAGGATCGCGTGCTTTGATGCCATTTTAGCAATGTGTCCTTCGTGCAGCCTGCCAGGCACAGCAAGGGCCTTCTTGCATCTTCCACCAAGATGTCCAGGACGTGTTGGTGACCCTGGAGCTGTCAGTGCCCTCAGATCTGTCTACACATCCTGCTGCAAAGTTAATTGCTTGAGTTCATCTAGGCTCGCATCTGTGAACTAAAATGCAATGAAAAGCTTAAGATCATAACTGTGTGCTGTTGCCATATCTTCTTTTTCATGCCTCCCCCTCTGTTTTCAACGTATGTTTAGAGCTTCTTCCTGAACCTCCAGGCAGCACAGCCCTCTGGAGTATCCGCTACTCCTCCCAGACGATACGAAGCGGGGAGGAGTAGCGGATACTCCAGAGGGCTGTGCTGCCATCCAGA
>JAUBNY010001146.1:6219967-6238815 GCA_032275445.1 Crypturellus soui
TCTCTGTTGCATAGGATCAATGTGTTTTGTTCTCACTGCCTCTCAGCAGCGCCTTGGGGCGCTTTTTAAAATGTCTCCTGTGATGAGTAGGAATCTGACAGGACTGCTAAACACTGGTATTTTATTATCAGGCAATTTCTTCTCCATCTTCAGTTCATTCAGTGTAGGGGCTGCTGATTGCATCTGCATAAATTAAGGTAATTAGAAAATTTGATAAACTGTCCCAACAATATCAAGTAGGAACCAAGGACCTGTTTTATCTTAGAAGTTCGTTCTTCACTTGATGTTAAAAAGTATATATATGAGAGCTAAAATACTGTAGAGGAGCACTACTTTTGTAATTACATACTTAGTACACTTAGCATCTCTTAAGGATTGATTCTCACAGTATATATGAGTTAGAACTATTAGGAATTATCAATTACATTTAAATTTAAAGAATAAGAAGACAGTCATTTCCTTATTTATTCTGTTAATTAAACTGATGAATCTACACTGAAATGAGCTGTGAGATGTTATATAGCTATGAGTTTCTATTAATTCTGAAAATATTTATTAAGCACCTGTACATACAGTAGATAAATTATACTTTTTAAGATAAACATGAATAATACTTATAGTAAAAGTACACTGGATTATGAAGCTTTGGATTTTCAGTTTTGTGAAGTAACATTTCAGTTACTGCAGCAAAAGACTGCTCTGTCAAAAGATATGTACTTTTTGTGCATGCAGATTTTAAGTAAAAAAAAAACAGTTAAACAATATTTTCTGTGTTTTAATATGATTTAAAATGTCATTATGTTCAATATGAATTGTTTTAGTTTTTTTTTCTTTTATCTTATCTGTACTAGAGCTTGCAGCATATGGGCTGCAGGATTACTCAGTATTGCTGCTTGGCTGCACTGGTACCATAGAGACAGGTCGGAATTGGATTGAGAGATCCTGGGGCTTTTAATTTAGTTGTCCAGGCTCTCGGGCTTTGTAACATCACAAAAAGTAGACTAAAGCAGTAGGTAGGATTCATCTCGACCTCCCTGGCCTCCTCTTGTCTCAGTGTACTGCTGACAAGTAGACACTGATCAAATGTAACCTTTTTTTCTTCCTGCTCACTTCAAGGTGATAAAAACTGAGAGATGGGCATAGTATCTTCAGGTATTGAGAGCTGCATCTAAAAGGGTTCATACCCCTTTACTAAAAAGTCCTATCTGAAATATTGAGAGGCAGCGTGTGGAGGAGTCGGAGCTTAGGGCAGCACTTGGTTAGCAATGCCACTCATTTTTATTCCTTTTTCTCTTCGTGCCTGTTTCTGAGAATACAGATCTGAATCAAAGCTCTCCCCAAGATCAGGAAGCTCTGTAGCAAACATGATCCATGGTTCTCTTTTTGTCCTCCCTGCCTCCCGAGTGCTGTGAACAAAGCCTTTCCTTAATCTATATCCTGAGAAAACTGTGTTGTTTGTTTAATTTTGTGATCAAGATTATTCTCCCATAGAAATAATGACACAAACACTGAGCTGCTCTACAGCTCAAATACATCATGAAGATCCCATTTGTTTGCAGCTTTCTAAAACTCTTGCTATAGCAGAGCCACCTCTCCAAGTTGATCACTGAGACAGGATCTGGACATTTGTGATTTTGCTTAATGACAGTCGCATCTTATCTTTACACAGCTGCACAGAGTGAAGGGTACACTATAACCTTTTTTGAGCTTTTTATCTAAATGAGCCTCTCAACGTTATGAAATGGTGCATCTGGCCCTTTTCAGATAAGGCTATTTGACATTTAGGGAATTAGACTTTTTTCACTCAAGTGAAAGTTATCTTGAGAGTTTCCTTTTGAAGTAATGTTTTTCTAGTATGAACACCAATTATATCTCATAACATGCATTTTAGACTGTTGCCAGTCATTACCACCTTAAGCAATAATTTCCTTAATTTTCATTCTGTCCCTGAACATGTGTCCTGTAACTGGAAATGAGGCTTTTTTAGCTTGGTTGTCCATCAAGGTTCAAGTGAGATCTCATGGATAAACTCTAGCACTTAAACAGAAAGTACCAAAACCCACAACAGAATGCCTTTGTGGTGTAAATTCATATTGTGGTGTGGTTAAATTCATATTTCTGTGTTAAATAATATCACTTATGTATTACAGAGAATAAATATTCACTTTTAGGCAGTTGTGATTAGCAATATGATACAATCCTGAAAACGCTGGTGCTGCTCATCTCCTTGATTTCTGCAGGGTTATTTTCAGGACTACCTAACTGCTCTCCAAAACAGTAGGCTTTTCTTTTCCTTTGGTCTCTTGGCAGGGGGCAATGGGTGGGAGGCTGGATGTTACTGTTGGAAATGTGACAGTAACCATTTATCATGCTGTAGGGGGGATGTATTTTTGGAAGTCTGATGTTTTATTCTTCTGAGATAGGCCCTGCTGTATTCTGTGCTATATCCAGTAAATCAGGGCAAACAGCACTGCCCGTTAAGCTTACTGTTCTTGAAATCCAGTATTTACAAATGAATCTCAGTGGAGCCCCTGTGACGTTTTGCCTCTTGCCAGCATTGCTAGTGGGCAGAGGGGTGGCTGAAGCCAGGGAGGGACAGGGTAGCCTGGCTGCTGTGCTTGCTTTGCTTTTGCAGGCATCTCTGGTGCTGCCGGGCAGTGGTCTCTGCTCCTCCTTCCTCCTGTGAGATTTCTGGTTTTGTGATGAAATGAGTGAAGACAGTGTGAGGCTGTATATTTTCCTTGCTTTTGGTGCCAAAAAGACTTCTTGTGCCTCCCTAGCTTTTCTAATTTCTCCAGATGCAGAGCCCATTCCCACTTCCAAGGCATTAGGTATTCCTATTTATCACAGCCCTTTCTCTCACGCTGCTGCCATGTGTCATTCTCACATTAAGTCTTTACCTTGAGTGTAAGGGAGGACAAAGCATATCTTGCTACATATTTTTATCTGATTTCTTTTGACCGTAGGAATATGCTCACTGCTCCATCTCTGACCCCTGAGATTAGACACCTATTTTCTTCTCTGAGTATTTTCTTTTTCATGTGTTGTGAGAGTTTTGTAGAACAGGTTTAGAACAGGCTTACCTTCCTTTGGAACAATCAATAATAAATTGTGTAAATCAATAAATAATGAACCTGCAAACTAAAATGATGGAATATCCAGGCTGAACACGTAAACTCATTTCTTTCCAAAACAGCATGAGATATTAATGTAGTTGGATCTCCACAGTCTGGTGGAAAAGGAAAACATTCTTTCTGCAGGAAAAAATAACCTCCTAATTATTTGCTTGCTTTAATACTTGTCCCTGTCCTGCAAATAATTAAGTGTCATAAAGGATGTTACAGAGAGTGTCCCTAGTTCTGTTCCACCATGAAGGTGGTCTCTTAGATACCTGACAAGTAATATCCTTGTGTTAAGATTATCAGACCTAATCTTTGGCTGGGTCCTTGACATGTTTAGGGAACTGGAGACATGCAGGAATTAAATGGTAGAACATACATTGTGCGCGGTAGCACAGAAAATACAAAATCATCCAGAGAAAAGTGTGCAAAACTAGAGAAAGCTTTAAAGGACGGTGTCTTGAAGCAAACAGGCAGGCAGTGTGGTTACCACACATCACTGGTAGGAGGTGTTGTAGGAATCTGTACTCGAGAAATAAGACTTAGTAGCCTGAGAGGTAAGCTACTGAAATGAGCAGAAACTTTTTTGGGGAACCTCCCAGAAACTGCAGCATAAATATGCACTTGGCATTATTCTGGCCCTTAAAATAAAGAAAAAAGAAAAAAGGCAACGGCATCAGTCACAGCAGTGAGAATGACTTCCAGGCAGACCTCTGCAAGGTGCATCCGCAGTGAGCAGAGCAGAGTGCTCAGATCCAAGTGGAAGAGTCCTGTCCAAAGGCACTGAGGAGCGTCAGTGCTGTAGCTTCCTTTGCCGTGTGTTAATTGAAAGCCCTGGAACAGCGAGGGCTGCTGAGAGGCAGGGCCTGCTGGTGCAGGCGCTGCAGCCCTGTGCTTGCTGAGGCAGGACTCGCTCGCAGGCGCCCTGGGGAGCTGGGGGCGGCCGGTTGGGCTCGCAGCTCTGCCCTGCGGTTCCCTGGGCCGGTGGCTCGCGCGAAGCTGCTCTGGGGTTCAGCGCTCTGGGGCCGGCAGGCCGGTGGAGTCGGACGTCTTAGCACCACCATGGGCCATTGCAACCATTCTGAAGTCCTTTACTCACGCGTTTACCCACGCGTTTAGTCCATGCACCCGTGCACTACCCATGTAGTCCACGTCCAGTGGTGGCAGCATCTGGCTCAGCAGCTGGTGATAGTTGTGAGTAATAAGTGACCTTACACGGGGGTGAGGACGGCAGTAAATCCACTGCTTTCCCGAGAATGTGATTTATGTTGCACAGAAAGAGAACTTGCTGGTGAAAACCCAGCTGGATCTCTGCGGGGGAGCTGATGCACCTCAGTCCATGCTATCATCTCCCTCAAGAGCTAGCCAGCAACTAATCTTGATCACAGATGCTAATGGATGGAGGCAGCTTCCCCTCAGAGGGATGTGGTTATTGGAGTACCCCATCAGATGAGTCTTGTTCAACTAAACAATTAAAATAACCTCATTAAAATAATCATGAAAATGTATTCCCGGTATGATGCCTCCAGTGGTTCCCCCCACGCATGCACTTGGCATTGCAGATACCTTCTAGATAAAAATCTGCGTTCAAAATTGCCTCATCTCCAACAAGGCCCCCAAATGCAGCAATCCTATTGCCTCCCACTCTAACAGTGAAAATTTTCCAGTGAAAACTGGAATTGGAATTTTCCTGTGCAAAAGATGTAGTAAATCAGGCAGAAATAAAATGCCATAAATCTCCATGAGTCAGGGCAAGGAAGGACAATCATTTCAATCATTCTGTGAAAAGAGTAATAGGTCTGCAGTTCAGTATAAAATCTCATCTTTCTATATACATAAGTCATCAAGCAGAACAAAATAGATTCCAACAAAATGTTCCTTTCGTATCAGTGTACAGAATTAATGGCATCTCAAAGTATTTTCAGGTTTTGATGTTATCTTCGTAAGCATCAAGGCCTAATTTGGAAGTCATCATGCAGTTGCCTTTCCTAACTTTTCTAAGTAAATGCCAGTCACGGAAACAATGAAGTCATGGATGTTTGCATGAAAACTGCCCAGGGCAATTATTTTTCTTTATCATTATTTAAGAAAGGTGTTGCATGGGCAACACATACAAATGGAAATGTGAGATGTTCCTTCAGAAAATTTCAGAAGTAATGAGAACTCTTCTACTGGACAATCCCATTTTTGTAATCAGTGTAATTTATTAGGCAGAATTTAATGGTATGGTAAATTTGTATGGTTATATAGCAAATTATTTTGTATATCGCTCTGTTCCATAAATACAGAACATGCATAAACCACTTACTTATAAACTCCATGAGCAAATATATATGTATATATCTACAGTTTCATGATGTGCATTTTATTTGTTACAGTAATGTACTGAAAAATTTAATCTCAGTTTTAGTAGGAATTATGTAAGCGATAAAATTTTATCTTCCAGTTTTAAGACTGGATGTGAATGTTAATGCTGAATTGGAGTGACATATCAGATATCTTTACAGGTATTTCTTTGCTTTTCCTGTAAAAGTAAGGTTGTCATTACCCAGTATTGCAGATGGAAATGTCATTGAATCTTAAAATTGTGACAATTGCTTTATATATTTCTTTCTCTTCATTTTTTTCGAAGTTAATTTGTGTGAGAGAGATGTAAACACTGGGCTGACTTTTGTTAGCATACTTGATCTCTGGCAGCTTTTGCATGCAGTACTTAGTTTCTACATAATGTTGTGGAATAGCCCGTGTGCAAGAAACATGAAAACAACTATTCCATGCATAGGAATAGTATTTGCTGTGTTTTCCTACATAATTCTCCTGTTATGTTCTCCTGAGAACATAACTCTCATGTTTTCCACGATTCGTCAGCCATAACCTGCATTCCTGCAGTTTGTTCCTGGAGGAGCAGCTGGTTCGTGGCTAGCTGACGCCGTCAGCGCGTGCACAGAGCACACACTTGTTGGGTGGCCGGCAGGACGTCGCGTGTTGCACGCGTAACGTAGCACTGCAGCAGGAACCGGGAGCAAGACACGGACGGGGCATTACCAAGTTTTGTTGCTAGAGTCAAGGGGACAAATTTGATGTATTTAATTCCAAATTCTCTTTCTAGAAAGTTACGTGCAGGACCACAGCTTTACAGGAGAGTTTGCTTCCACAAAGAAACAACCAGAAATCCTTTAGATTATTAAGGTGGCTACTCAAAATAATGGAAACAAAGAGCAGTTATGGATTGCTTAAACAGATTTTGTGTACGGTCGTCATTGTCTTAGGGCTGCCTGTGTCATATATTGTTAAGTTACTATATCTGTCTCAGTTGGTTGTACTTAGCCTACCCTGAGGCCCTGCACACTTTATGTAATTGAGGTTCAGTCTACAGTTAGTCAGAGCCTGTGGCTGTCTGCTTACCTCAAGAGAGGGCAAAGGTTTCTAGGAGGTCCGATCAGGCAGTCTGGCAAGGCAGAAGAGCTAGGGCAGTGGTTCGTGGGCAGCGGCTGCCCCACACTGTCCGTAGCGCAGGGGAACTGCCACTCTGGCACCAATGCCTACCCATTTCTTTAGAGGAAGAGCCACGGTGTGTGTTGGTAAGGTTTTAAATAATGCATCCACCTATTTAACTATGTGCTCTTGCATTTCCCCAAAGGCCTCAGAAGTGCAAAAGCTTCAAACAAAATGGACGCTTCAATAACAAGGGTTTATGCATGGGTGTAGCCCATATTCTGAAGTCAGCCCTTTGCAGGTTTGTCTCTGGGTTTGTACAGCAGGAGGAGGCGGCTGTGGAGGCTGCCCCTTGCGGCTCTGTGTGGGATGAGGAGACCCGATGCTAAGAGCTCGGGCCAGGGGTGTCAGTGGGGGAGGAGGAGAGGCCGGACACCCCCGCGGGCCAGGCTCCGACCCGGGAGAGGCAGGCGGAGCAGGCGGAGGGATGTACGTGCCTGCCCGTGGCGGAGGAGATTGCAGGCCTTTCCAGAAGCTCAGCGTCGCCTTCGGATCACTTTGTAGTTTCTTTTGATTTTTTACTGATACAGTGAATTGTCTAATGCCATTTAAGTGACGCTGGCACTGGAAGTGCGATGGGACTTGCTAGCAGGGAAATGGAGGCCAGTGTTGCCTGTTCCTTGTCTCTGCAAGCGACCGTTTCCTTTAATATAAGGAACAGAAACTGTATTTGAAAAGAAAAATGGAATCAAATTACAATACACAGTAATTAGGTTTCCTACAGTAAAACAAGAAATAAATCAAACATGATCCTGGGAAATGGCTCCTTGCGGTTCCAAGTTTGCTTTTCCCCTGAAGAGAAAATTGAAGTAACACTTGTGCTTGCTTTGAGGGGGTAATGAAACTGTAAACTGAAAAGTCATTTGTAAATGATAAATTAGCCTGTGATTATACCAAGTGATATTAATTATGCTGATAGAGTATAGAGCAAGGAATTTTTAACTGATTCAGTTCTGCCTTCTGGCTTGCTCTGACAGCAGCGATGCATCACGCTTGCTTTATTAGTGAGCACCATCACAAGCAGTAACCAAGCTCGTGCTTGTACTCGTAATGCTCTGCCAGGTTCCGCATGAACATCAGTTCAGAGTAGTCCATGGTTTAAAACGTTTATACAGATACATTTGGTTCTTGCAGAGTTTTTTCAACCATCTGCTCTATTAATATGGAAATAGTTAGGTGATGGGATTATTTTTCTGGTATAGTAAGGACACTGGAGATTGTTGTGCTTCTGTTCTGAAGATTAAATGGCAACTTCGACCTCACAAAGTGCTTTTCAAAACATGCTATTTTACAGAAAACCACATGTCTACATGTACATCTACCTTGCGTTGCATCTCTGTGGCATCTTTCAGCAGAAATTAAATGCTTTTTTTTCTTGTTCAGAGTGGTTTCCTTGTGATCAGGGTGCTATGCAAAATAATCTACTGAATCTAAGGTGAACTGGAAATAAGGAGAGTATCACTGTTCTTGACCTGTGGACCAGCAGGAAAAGAAACAGGACAAAAAAGCTATCAGTTCTTAGAATATTTGCTCTTCCTTATTGAGGCAGCTTTTTACTACTAGGTAATAAAAATGTACTAAGTTGTAACTTCCTTGGCACTTTTATTCTGCAAGAGCCGCATACTGCAATCTATCAAATGTACTTTCCAAGGATGAGAATTAAAGAACCGTGGACTGATAGTGGCTGCCAAGCCAAATGCAATTGATTGATTGATTCCGATGGGGCACGGTCAGTCCAGTCCTTCCCTCCCTGCCTTTTACTGAAAGTGCATCTTGGCTTTATACTGATTATCTTTGGATGCTTAAGTGACATTCACTGCAAGTGTATCAAATGGGTTGCCTCTCTCTGGTCACGTATTTGGGTTCATTTCAGCACTATGCCTTGAGTGATAGTTTTCCATTTACAGTGAGGGGATCAAGTTTTCAGCACAGGTTGAGAATGTATTCTAGTGTCAAGTAGAAAAGATTTTTTTTTTCTAGTTCAGTAGAAATGCTGCCTGGCAGATATTTATTTTCAAGTGACTTAAAATCAGAATGAAGGAAAATTACTCTCTGACCTCAGGCAATGAGCTGTGAGGTGGGGGGAGGTGAATTCACTGAGAAACAAAAGGTTGATCAATTGGAAGAACTAAATATCACAACAAAGAGCATGACATATCAGAAACATTTACTTAGGTGGTAATTTTTTCTTTTTCTATTGCGGTAGTTTTTTGTAAGACATGAGCCCAGCAGAAAGTCCCCATCATATACAGATTTCAAAGCTTCCTTTGGCAGTGTAGTAGTTTTAAATACCCTTCCGTGAATTTTGTCTTAATTTATATGTTTTGTATGATTTTCATACTGTTTATCGGCTGTGTTTTAAACTACATTTGGACCTTAAGGAGCTAAGAATATCCTATTCATGATATATGTATGGTGTAAATACCATACATTTGAAAAAATATTGTTATTGCTCAAACTTAAGAATATTTTGGGCAAAGAAACCTACCCAGTAAAAGAGTTAACCCCAGAGATAAGTTGATACGTTTGCAGACTGATAAAATCTGCACAAATGCAGGGCCTCTGCCAGGCATGGAAGATATCCAGGTATAGGTCTTGCAGGGTGATTCAATGCAGGATGCTCTTTTTCAAGTGCACTAAGGAATTCTTCCTTGTACTAAAAATCAATATTTTCCTCTCTAGGCTCTGCTTGTTTATTTATTTATTTATGTAGTTTAGCTTATTTCTATAGCTTGAACATCGTTTATCTTTCGTACAGTGAACCATTTCCTGGGTCTTGTGTAATCGTTCACTTCTCTGGTGGTTTAAGCAAGCAGTTACTGGCAGGAAGGACGAAGGTCGATTTGATAGCCATGGATGGCCACTTTGCACAAATGTTAATGGCTCTGCTAAGAGAAGGCAAAAAGCTCCCCTGTTTTCCCTTCCCTGAAAAGAGCATTGATAGAGCTCTTCTCATAGAGTCGGAGGAAAAAACCTTTCATTACAGGACATGAAACTTTCTATCCGGAAAGCAACTGATTTTCATCTCAGAATATTCCAGTTCTGTTGTGCAGCAGGCTGATTTGTGGCTCTTCGTTTCAGATTTATCTTCCTTCATTTTATTAAGGTTTTGACGTCTTTTTGAGACCCTCTTCACTCTATTTTTTTTTCCATGATGTTTTCATTACTGTGCAAGTCACTTTTGAAACACAGTGTGAAGAAATACTTTCCTTGCCTCATGAGCTTTTGCCTTAAAGGATTTTACTATGACAGGTATCTCAGATGATGCTTAGCTGCAGGTTTCAGTCATTGCAAGTCAGGGAGAAATACTCAGATTTCATTTCTTTCAGTATAAAACCACTTTTTCTGCCTGTCCTTTGAGATTATTAAAAAAAAAAAAAAGTCTAATAACAGCAGTTCTTGAACAGAAGTCTTTTCCCTCATCTAGATGACATGCCGCTTCATCCTAAATCTGTCACTAGCGCATTTTGCTGCCCACTCTGAAATGCCTTCAGGATGATAGGCTTCATAATTAATAGAAAAAGGAGCAATCTCTCCTCACCTCGAAGTATGGGGATAAAAATAGGCTCGGGGGGGAAGATGCTTCTGAAACAGAAAAAAAGAAGTAGGTTCCCAAACCAACTAAAGTTGTTTTGCAAGGAAGTAGGAGGCTGATGGCTTGTGGCACACACCTGAGCACTGGTTGTGTTGTTTCCATTTCAAGGTGACCTGCACTTAAACTGGCCTGTAACGAGCTAAGAGCTGTGTCTAACCTGGTTTCCTGAGGAAATGAGGTCTGTATAGGAAGCATGTGAGTCACTGTCTGCCTTCAGCATCTTTGAACCTACTTTCCAGGTTCAAGACAGTTTGAACTTAAGTTCATAAAAGCTTAATGAACATAGGCAGCTGGTAAAGAGGATAAATGTGTCCTCCCAGAGAGGAACCCGGACTGTATCGCGTACCAGGGAATGCACACTGGGGAGAGCTTTTACCAGGGCTGCAGCAGCAGGGAAAGCTTTGATCAGTGCGTGCCTCCGGAGAAGCCGCCTGCGAAACGCGGTGCCTCGGGAAGCCGGTGCTTGTTGCTGCCCTGTAAATACATCTTGGGAAACGACTTAATTCCAGTCTGCAGTTTGAGCCTGGTGGGGGTGACTGGGGGCCCTCATGGACCTTTCCAGGGTGCCACGCTGGCTCCTGCCCCTTCCCCGGGGAGGTGCTGGTGGCAGGGCCCGGGGCAGACGTGTGTCTATGAGGAAGCATAAACAGGCACGGTCAGGCAGCAGCTGATGTTTCGTTTTATGGTCGGACTATGTGGGAATCTATAAAAATGGCACTTAAAGAGATTAATGCCAGAGGCCTCCACCTTACAAAGCACAGAAGGGATTGTAGTTTGTAGGAAGGCAATGAGCACCCCTACCCAGAAGCAGGTTGTTCGCAAGCCCGACAGGTTCTGGTGTGGTGTCAGAGCAGTGTTTTATCCTTGCTTTTAATGGAAGGGATAGACTGGAATAGTAATAAAGGACTGATAAGTGAAAGGAAGACTGTAACCATGTAATTATGTCAGAATCTACTAGCAGCCACGAAAGGCTGATGAAAAACCACATTATGCAGATGCATGTTGCAGAATACCATTAGCGAGTGCTTTGCACCGGCAAGCCTGGCAATTTCCGAGCAGCACTGGCAGCACACAGTGAAAGCAGAGATAATGTTTAGTGTGAAATATTTGGAGATAAACAAGCGTACAGAGGACAGGGACAGTCTAAAACTGGATACAGGAGAATCCTCAAACATATCAGGACCCAGGAGAAGGGCTGGCATAGGGGGGAAGTTATTTTAAATGAAATGTTTAACTGGGTTGTTGGACACAGCTTGGAATAAGTTACATTTATTACAGAAACATTTTTATTGGTTTATCTGTAAAATGAAAGGCTTCAGTGCAGTAAGCTATATTTTCCAGCTATTCAGAAATTACAGATTGTTCAGGCTAATGGAAAAAATCTAAATTAAGTTAAAGAAGCTTGCAGAGATTTTTTCATTTAGGCATTCAGATTATTAGATGACATTGCTGTGACTGAAATTGTTTAGTAAACTATTTGGGGAATTAGATTGTTCATGGTGGCATATTCTGATATTTTGAGTATTTCCAACTCAAGGACTTGAGGAAACTGTGACTTACCAAGTTTCTTTTCCATTAGACTAATCTCTCACCCACCATAAAATGAGAATAAAGGTCCAGTTCTATCCTGCACTTCCCTTCCCCTTCCCATTCTTCCACAGAGCTTTTTATCCGCAGTCAGGGAAGGTTATGCAGGAACAAACTCAAAGATAAGAGTGTCCCCGCAGGCTTTACAAAATGATATCTTCCTTCCAAGAACTATCCCACATGACTATGGAGACCTTTCTCATCTAAGGAGAAAAATCAAAGCAGATTTTAAAGAGCTACTGAAAGGATGTGCATGCTGGAGAGTTCATATGGTCCTGATTTTCTCTGTTGTGCTAGGTCCTCTGAGACATGCTACCCATGGAGCTTGCTTACCGAAGAACAGCATGGATCCTTTAAATATTTATCCTGCATATTGTTTTCCAGCAGATACATGGAGATTTTCTTCTCACTTTAGTTTTAGAGATGCCTGAACCAGTGTGAAATGCAAATAGTGAGTGTTCAATAGCATCCGTGCCCTCAGCAGTGCTTCCAAAGCCATTACAAAGTAAAGGAAGAGAGAGTCAGTTGTGAGCACTGATACACTTTGTTCAGGGAATCCAGGCTATATATATATATATACATATATATATATATATATATATATATATATTTGATGAAAATATATCAGCAAGTGCTAAGTGTGATAAGTGAAATTAAGATTTAAGATAGTCAGGAGACATGCTTTTAGTTAAACGCACTGGGAAGACTGAGTCCATAAAAGGTTACAGAATTATAATGGAGGTGTTAAAATATCTATGTTTACTTGGGCTATTTATTCTCATTCTTTATACAGGGAAACAGTGATGCTCACAAAGTGCTTTTCACAGAAGAATATAATTATCTATGTTTTTATGTGTGAAGAAACTGAGGCCTAGAAATCTGAGGTACCCTAGTTGAGGCACCCAAGCACAGCGGTAGCAGAGTTAAGAATGACTTTTTTTCCTACCTGGGCGCACTGTATGCTCAACTACACTGTTTCTAATGGCACAGTAAATTTATCTACTGGTACCAAGAAATGTCCAATGTCCACAAAAATGGTGCCTCTGCCGAACGACTGTCACGTCTGCATTGTGTCCATGAGCGTGCCTTGCCTTCTAGCAGGACATATTCTGAGGAAATACGCTGTACATAGACACCATGTCCACTTTAGACTTTGAAAATCTAGCTTATGTGTTTCCCTTTAAAATAGTACTGTTAAGACTGTTCTTGCAGTTGCTGGTAATACCTCTGAGGACAGGGCAAGCTTTGGAAGTTACCCTTCAGACACTGCTTCTGTGCTTGCTGCACTCGTCCTGACATCAGCAGAAACACCACTAACGATACAAACTTTAATTTCACAGATGAAGGAGCTCGGCATCATCGTATACAACTGTAGCTGCCTCGTCCTGGATTTACAAAGGATATTTGCCTTGTACAGTTCATTAAAATACAAGAATAAAATACCTCCGAGTTGGTCCAAGAGGCTCTATGGAGTGTATGATACACAAAATAAACTGACCCTGCGGCTGAATGAGACCAAGTCAGAAGCCTTTGTGTCGGTGAGTCCGTCAAGAGCGTCTTGTCCTGTTTGCTGGAGGGACGGAGGGAGGGAGGAGAGGAATCTTAATTATCACAGCAGATCTTTTGGGGGACCTGGAAATCTAAAACATCTGCTTACTCTTCTAATATTATCTGTTTTGGATAACTGAGCAGTGGGTTAGCTGGATGTCATTAGTTTGAAAGAAAGTCGTACAGAGATATTCATAGTTCCCTACATAAAGTCTGTCACAATTTTGTGTTCACCCTGACAGATACTGGCTGGTGAAAAACAAGTTTATTTCTGAATACCTTTGCTTTTATGTTCTGTATTCTTGCTTTTTTTTTTTTTTTAAAGTTCCTCCGTTTTCTTTTTAAGTTGCCGAGAGAATCTGTGGCATATAAACCCTTTAGAGTTAACAGGACTGCTGCTAAAATTAACGGTACTGCTGATAGAAATTACTCTTAATGCAAACATATATGGTGTAAATTAAGCCTGTGCTTAAGCCTTTCTCTAAACTGGCCTATCTGAGGGAGATTCACATCACTGCTAGGTACTTAGCCAAAAGAAGCTATAAATATTGTGCCAGGGACTGGAAACTCGGGTACAGAGATAAGGCTGCTACACTTGCCACTTACACAAGACAGAGCTTGACAGGAAGTTCTCACGCTGCTGAAAAATCTAATTATTCTGTTCTCTGAGGAAATAGTCATTTCTCTAGGTACACTTTTGTGGGGAGGTCTGTAATTGAAACGTTTAAGAAATGTGTTGTCTTTTCCTATTGTGCAGAAGAAACAAATCACATTTTTTCATTCTGATTTTGATGACATTGTACCTGCGTGTAGCTTGCCAGGACTGAAGCTGCTGTGGAATCTATCTAATCTGTGTATCATTCTTTATCCTTTCTCTGTAACTTTCACCACCTTTCTCTCACATTCAGGAAGCAACAGGGCAGGCAGCTCTTCAAGGTAGCTCATTTATTTGCACTAGTGGACATAAGAGAATGATTTGGAGTAAATGGATTGTTTATCAGACACCTAAAATGACATAATAAGCTTTCCATCAAGACTAGTATTTTTTATCGGTATGATTTGTAAGGATTAAACCTTTTCATCCTGATCCATTGAACACATTCCTACTTCTGTAGTAAGTACAGAAGTATATTTTAAAATAAGTATCTTTTATCTTTTAAATGGTATTGAAAAACATTTAAACTTTAAATAGCTAGTTTAAACTTGAAAAATACATATAGATGAGAAAAAGAGGAAAAGAAAAATGAAAGAATGTGGTATATCCCTGTGAAAACACTGTTTCTGCTTATGTTTTATGGGTTGAGAGGGAGCGGTTCTCTATCTTAGCAGTGATGCAGCAGAACTGGAAAAAAGATACACAGGGTGATAGAGATGAAGAAAGATGGAGTACGGTCCCTTTCGGAGGTAATTACATAAGTAAAAAAAGATTTAAAATCAGGACTATCATGAAGGCAATAAAGTTTATTTACCATCCTGAATAACACAAGGGACAACAAGCCGATGCTTTATAGCCAGTTAAGTCTAAAATAACACAAGGCACGTAGCAGGCTGTGAAGTCACAGGAGCCTCGAGCACAGGATGCTGGTGCAGATGTGTGGTTATATGGGGTTATATATGTGCAGATGGTTATATGGGGTTATATATTGCCTGACACATCGTGAGCCTCACAAAATGCAGATGTCCACGTTGTTCATCTGCCACAATCAGCGGAGAGGGATGGCTGTTTTGGGATGAAATGCATGAATATCTGAAAGTGCCTAAAACAGCCAGGATTAATAGCCCTCTGAAGAGACATGCATTCCCATTGATTCTGGAGAGAGGTGTGAGGACTGACTTAAAACAGAAGACTGATTTTTGGACACTTAGCTAAAGATCTGTAAAATGAATCCCACCCAAAGTAGCTGCCCTTCTTAAAAGCAGCATGCAAACTCCTGCCCCTTCAAAGCGTCTGGTAAGAAATGGAGCAGTCCTGCTGACAGCCCTTCCTGCAGGCACCAGCAGTGAAGGCTTCGCAAGGCCGAGGGATGTGTGCTTCTAGACAAAGGCGAGCAGAGAGGGTCTCTACAAAACTGCCCTTCTGCAGGTTCTCAATGTTCACCTCTTCTCTCTGATTTCTTTTCTTCTTTTCTGCGCTGGGGGAAAGGCCTCTTGTCTTGAAATTCCGCTTTGGAAAATAGAAAGGAGTTACTGGTACTCAGAATCTCAGATCAGCTAAGTCTAATTCTGGGAGGTCCCTGAACTTTTAGTCAGAGACAGTTTAATACTAGGCTATCATCAGGAAAAAAGGAATGCAGCTTTTATAGATTAACTATATGAATGTTAAGCTTGAGAAATGGACATGGATGAAACTAAAGCATCTCTACTTGTTTTGATGTTGTTGTGGTGCAAGAGAAAAGAAAACCTGCTCTCTCTGAAGACAGGGACCTGGCACTGAATGGGTGCAAACCGCTCCAACTCTTAGCTCCCAATGTGTATATTATGCAAGAACTCACCAGACGCTCACAAGCATGAATTTGCACAGCCTGTAAAGCAAGGAATTTGTGTATCGCCATTTACTGTGTATCAGCAGCAGTCTCTGTTTCTGAAGTCAACAGGGAGCCCTGCTGGTGGGGCCACCGTGGGGCAGCTGCCTGCGCCCGGCCGTGCCTGGGCCCCCAGCCCTTTCGGCGGTGCCGAGCAGCGGCGCTGGGAGGTACTGAAAGGGCCACGTTGGCAGCCTGGTCTCTGGGAGACAAGTATCCGATGAGGATTTGGTCAGGATGGCAAGTATCAGACACTGAAATGTCCCAAAGTGTTTAGTGAGCTGAGGGGTCAGCTGTTCTGCAAGCTGACGAGTAGAGCGCCCCAACACCAGCGTTAAAAAGAGCAAATCTCCCCAGAAATGATTTTTCTAAGTATCTTCTAAATATCTTTGGTTCTCTGGTCTTTAGTATAAACTCAACTGCAAAAGAAAATGTGTAACTTATTTCATTTTGCAGTAGTTCTTTGTATAGCATAAAACTTGGATCCAAGAAAATATTAAGAAAGACTATGCAAATAAGATCACAGTGCACTATCCTTTTAAAAGTCACTCAGATAATAGACATGTTTAATATGTTTAATATAATCATTTTACACTTTGTTTCTTGAGTCCAAACTCATTGTTTGGAAATATATTTCACTTTCAATCTTCCTGTATAAAAAGCCCACACATAAAGTCATCTTGTTGTTGTTGTTAGTATAGTTGGAAATCATGGATATATGGTTGCTTAGCAATAACGCATCTTCCAGACTGGCAAATAAACAAAACTGGGCTCTTTTTCCAGTGTGCAGGAATGGATCTTGCATCCCGATCTTGAATTTTCCTACTGTTAATTATTCTGACTACTTTCTGACCGTATTTGCTTGCAGTAAAAGTAAATCCTAAGAACACCAGTCAGTGGTTAAGACACCACTGTGATAGGCACTATACTGGGAGGGGGTGGGGGGGGGGCGGTGAAAGAAAGAAAAAAAGAAAGAAAATCTGTCCCTGAAAAAAAAACCACTAAACTGGACATCAGGGTGCAAAGTAAACAGATAGTAAAGGTGAGATCAAACAGCAATAGGGAGGCAGTAGGTTCCAGAGCAACTGGCCCCTGCTTTGACTCTATAAGCTGCCTTTAACAACCACTGCTCCAGGTTGGATGTTGCTTTCGAGCAGCCTGCAGGAAGCTCCTCTTCCCTGTGCCGGTCTGAGGGGAAGAGCAGAAGGTCCTCGGGCTCCCTTCTAGGTGCAGGGGTGGCTTCTCACGGCTTCCCTTGGCTTCCCAGACTTGGCCTTGCTGGCAAGCAAGGGAATAACCTGTTGAAAATTCCCGAATACAGAGCAGAAAACTAAGATCTGAGCTTCTCGCTGACCAACCCAATGGTTGGTATGTTGATGTTTATATATAAAGGTAAGTTTTAAAGATAATTTTCTTGAGAATCTACAGCATCTCCTTATCGCAGCGACATTTAGCAGATGGTGACTTTGCACAGTATTTTAAGCAGGATTGGCGTAATAAAAACTTACAAAAACTTGTTTCTTGATTGCAAGTGATTGATCAGCCTCACTGTTGTAAGAACGTTAATTTTCCTCCATTTAATAGTAGCCAGTACTGTGACACTTTGGAACAAAAATTTTCTGATATATAACTTTTCAAATAGAGTTGCTTTGATAGCATAGGATGTTTTCAAGTTTGTGATCTCTGCATTTTACCCACAATTATATCTAAATGAAAAGCTCTCAAAGGGAAATTGAGCAAATTACTCTGATTTGCCACTTTGTATATTCTAGCAGGACAGTTAAAGGTATCAGTTAACAGTTTCTACTGAAATATCTAATATTGCTTGCCAAAATGGGGAGTATTGGGGAAGGAAAAAAAAAAATCTCTGCATATTTTAATTGCAGTATTTGAACTTTTGCCTTCACAGAATTCACCTAAACTCTTCTGCCCAAAGGACAGAGTCCTGGATATTGAAGCTATATACAATGTTATTGATGATGCAAAGCAGTTTGTGTACATAGCTGTCATGGACTACTTGCCTATTGTCATTGACACAAATGCTAAAAGGTGAGTGTCCATGTCCAGAACAAGCATGTTTTCATACTGCTGATAAGGCTTACTGGACAAAATGAACCCACAGGAGATTATTCACTACTGTGGACCAAATTTCTTGGGGCCCAATTCTGCTCTTATTGAAATCAGTGAGAGTTCTGCCATTGACTTAAATGGGAGCAGAATTGGGACCTAAGAAGACATTTCCAGTTTTGGGTCCTAAGGTTTGGATCTGTCTAACGAAGGAGATCAGAACTTGTCTAGTCTGGCCATCTGCAAATGACTGAAACTGAGGAATGCAAGAACCTGCCTGTATGAGAATCCTCTTTCTTACACTAATATATTCAGTGCCTTGATACCGAAGCTCCTGGCATTGTGCGAATACCATACAGATACTTGGTGTGAGAGAGAGCGAGAGTGTGTATGGCTGTAAAAGATAAATAACATTTGGAGTTCTAATACACAATGTGGGAAATGTCATAATTTAGCTGAAATATATATATATACATGAAAATTTAAATTCTGCATCTTACACTTTATATCTCTTTTTGGTTAACTGGGGGTTGCTAAAAACAAAGCCATATTTTTATTACTCATGGTGTATGTATGGACCACATTTTTAAAAAGTGCTCATGACTCTAAGCCAGAGCCACAGTGCAAAAGAAAGCCCTTCGGCTGAGAAGGCTGGGTAAGTGGTCCCTGCTGCTCTTGAGCTCATCAGGGCATCTGTGTGCTCTAACACTTTTAAACCAAACTAAAAATCTGTTTCTTATGTACTTTCTTCCAGATTTTATCAATAAAGATGGAGAAGTGGATTTTATTGAAATTTGTTGAAAAAAAAAAGAGATCTCTAAACCTTTCATTAACCTAAGTAGGTTAATGAAACCTACTTAGGTTAATGAAAGGTTTAGAGATCTCTTTTTTTTTTTTTTTTTGTGAAAGCTTGAT
>JAUBNY010001146.1:6238915-6257024 GCA_032275445.1 Crypturellus soui
TTAATGAAAGGTTTAGAGATCTCTTTTTTTTTTTTTTTTTGTGAAACCTTCATGCCATGAAGCATTAAGATGCATTATTTCCACAGGAGTTTTTTGAATGAGTTTATTTCATATAGCTTATATCACACTGATAGAATCATAGTTTTGTAGAAACCCCAGAGTTGCATCTTATCCATCCGTGTCATTTCATGTTTATGCTGTCAAGCATCACCGAATGTGTCACATTAATTCTTTCTGTCCAGACCTGCTCCCACCCAACGTCTGGGAACTAGAAACCCCTAATTAGTGGCTGTGAGGAGAGCGCCGTGGAAGCTGCTGTTCCCTACGTGGCAGTTTCCCCAGTGCTCACCGGGAGGAGTGGCAGCCTCCTCCTTGCACGGCCCATCTCCTGTCCCCACTAAGCGGTGTGCACACCCAGCAGGGAGCAGTTCTCCTTCCTCCCACTCGGGCGGGGAGTCCTCAGCCTGTGTCTGCCAGTGCAGAGGGAAAGTGAGGGTAGGGGGGGACTCTGTGCCCCTTCCTTCCCTTGTGTATCTAGCAGAAAGTGCTTCTCGCCCCCCTGACTGGGCCGGGTAAGGAGCCCCCTCTCGCTGTAGCTCCTCCTGTTTCTTTGACACCCAGGAGCTCCATCCACCTAAAGGCATTGGCAGAGGAGTAACATTGATGGCCAGGGGGAGACAAGGGTTTTGTGCAAAGGTTTTGTGTTTTGTGCAAGCGTGTAGGCAGCCCTCCCTCCTACAGCAGCAGCAGATGTGCGCAGCCATCTCCACTGCCTCGGTGCAGGCAGAATGACGTGAAGGACGCCAGCAAATCGCATCAGTCACATCCTCTTCAAGGGAGAACCACATTCCTTAAACTGCTGGAAAACACTGTTCAGATCTTTTTATAGTTCTCTACGTGATATCCAAGTTTGTTTGGATAAAAATCCACTTATTTTTTAAGATCTTTCAATGTACTGTATTCTTTCTCCACAGATACTGGCCATATTTAGATGGGAAGATAAGAGAAGCTTTAGTTTTGCGAAGTATTAAAGTCCGACTTCTCATAAGTTTCTCAAGAGACACAGATCCCCTTACATTTAATTTTGTTTCATCTCTCAAAGCTATTTGCACTGAAGTTCCCAGCTGTAGTTTGAAAGTTGTAAGTATAATGTTTCTGAAATCCAAGATTTCCCCCTCCCCTCCAAAAAATCAAGAAAACCCCTCAACAATTGAAAAGAGTTCTATTTTGGTATGAAAACATTTATATTTCATTAAATAACATTTGTAATATAGTGGACTAAATTTAATCCTAGTAGTAGCAGACATAGAAACAAAGAGGAAAGGTAGATGAGGGCAACAGGCAATCTGCACTGTTGCTCATGTAGAGCTGGTCCTTCATGGCAGAGCCAGTGGTGTGAACAATACTTATGTCTGGTTTAAATCAGGTGCTAAGAGTAAATGTAAATGTTAGTTTGGATTCATGTAAATCTTAAGTATCCATAAGGATCTTCTTTTCCTCTAATAAAGTACAAAGTACAAGAAAAATATAATGGAAGAATGAACATTACCTTCAGAATTATGAACAAATATTATGTCATCATATTATACATGCACTACAAGAAAGTGAGAAATGCCATATATGTTGTGCTTGCATTAGAGAACAGAGTGTCTGGTAAGTGCTATTTTAAATTGATATATTCTTAGGAAATTGAGGGATGCTGGAACTCGCAAGCGTCTTGCACCATTTTTTTTTCCTTTTTTTTTGAGAAAATTGTACCAAGTCGCTAAATCTGCTAAGTTATTTTGACTTTTAAAAATTGATAATTAAAAAAAAACAAGTTTTTCTCTTACATAAATACTGTAGCTAGGCTATCTTCAGTTACAAATACAAAGATAAGAATTTCTAGCAGTGAGCTATTTTTTAATAGCAGGAACTTTTGCATATAGGGTAAATTAGTGCATTAAATAATACTAGTCTTAAGATTGATTTGTTATCTGTAACACCTTAAGGCTCAGAGTTTGCTGGTTACTATTTATGAAAGCACAGGCTTCATCACAATACTCATTTACTTCACAAAATATGACAGGTAGGTACTGTTTTTTTAATTTGCATTCCAATTGCACTCCATTTGTTTACCTGGCTATAGCTAGGATCAATGGGTAAATGTTTGTTTTTTGGTTTTTGTTTTGGAGACAGGGGTAGGGAAGGGAACTACAACAGTAAACAAGGTAGAAAACAGGAACTTAAGTAAAAATTTCTTTCCTGTGAGGGTGACAGAGCCCTGGAACAGGCTGTCCAGAGAGGCTGTGGAGTCTCCTTCTCTGGAGATCTTCCAAACCTGCCTGGATGTAGCCCTGTGCCCTGTGCTCCAGGTGACCCCGTGTGTGCAGGGGGGTTGGACTAGATGGTCTCCAGAGGTCCCTTCCAACATTAAGGGTTCATGCTTCCCTTTGGTTCTGCTTTGGGTATGAGAAAACATGAAGTCCAACTAAACAATGTACAGAAAATACAGTCAAGTAAGGCATGTGCTGTATGCTTTTATACATAAGAAAGTTTAAATTTTAAGAGAAACCTAAGCTAGAAATTTTTACAAAGATTATACTTAAACTGAGACATTGAATGGTGGCAATTCAGCTTAAGTTGTCCTCGTAGCTTAATGTTGCAGTGACAGAAATGATACTTCCCCATTTTCCATTTTCTTGAGGATAGCCCTACAACATCTCAGCCCTACAACAAGCATTTAATAACTTTTTCTTCCATTTAAGTTTTGTTCCCTGTGAAAGCCTTTTTCCGTGGTTGTTTCTTTGCATGGAAAGAGCACCCTGCCCGTGTTTCCAGGGGTGCCCGTGGCTTCCTGCAGGCCTCGCTGCAGCGGTTTAGCCAAGGGCAGGGCAGGGTATGGGGCACGTTGTCACTCCGGGAGGAGACTGCCCGGCTGCTGCTATCGGATGGGAGCCTCCACTTCCCCAGAGGCCTCTGGCCGGCCCAGCGGCAGCTTTCCTGTTGCCTAACTAGATACCAGGGCCCCGCAAACTCCGTACGCCTGGCACTCTCATCATCAAAAACCTGTAGCCAATCCCCATTTCTCTCACTTGGGACTTGGTTGTAAAGATCAGAAAGGCAGAGGACTGCAAAATATGGTTTCTAGATAGTCTAATTTTAGTGCATTTCTTTCTAGAAGCATTTTTTTCTCCTTTGCCATAAATATTTCTGGCAAAAACAAGCAATTAACAGCACTGAAGCCAGTTAGAAAGAGATTACTCCTTAATTAGATATTCCTTAGCATCTCGGTATGGATTATGGAGTCCACTTTAAATAAGCATTGAGGATTCATAATTATTGGATTCAACTGAAACTATCCTTTGAGAACATGAATTCAATGCAAGTACTCTGCAAAAAAGACCGCTGGGAAGTGCTTACGAGGAAAAAACCTTTTATGGGAAACTAAATAAATGTTCTAAGTACATGGCTAAGCATCAAGTAGAGAACTGCATACCAGCCTTGTAGCTTATGCAGTGAGCTCTGTCCTTTGCTGAACTACAAGTCAGCATGAAATTAAGGCCTAAGTTGTAAGGGGTAAACTCAAAACGAAGAACTCCTCAGCTTGCATGTGTGAACTTTATGCTAGTATCCCACAAGTTGTGCACGCTGTCTCTGTAAGTGTGTAGTACCTGTGAGCCTGAATGTACAGTCGAACTCCAAAATGTGAATTAAAATGGGGCCTGCTCTGTTGCTTACTGCTGAACAGAGAAAGTAATATACTCTTAAGGGCCCACAGAAAGCACAAAATAGAATCAAACTTAGAAAACTGGAAACTAGGAACAAGTAGAATGTCCCAGACACAAGTATTGCAGCACGTGCCATTCTTGAGGCGCCAACCGAATCTATTTTGGGGTTATGCAGGTGTGTCCTGATGTAAGAACCTTATTTTTCAGACACCAATTATACCAAAACAAAAATGTTCTACAGATAATCAGTGTAATGAATTAACTGTGAAACCTTTCATCCTAAGCAATGATTTAATGCTCTAAAGTACTAAAATAAATAAATAAATAAAATTAGAAAGGAGAACGAAGTCTCAGCAAGAGGTACAGTATTACCAACTGTATTACCAGTAACATAATACTTCTTCAAAAGGAATGTGTTGTAAAAATAATAGTATGTGCTGCTTAGTGCCCTATGATAGCTCACTTGCTCATCTAAACTACATCTGTATATTCTGTATATGTGGGCAGATAGGTTTCCTACCTTCCTGAATTGTCAGGGAGTTAAGGGCTTATCTGCTACAGCTGGAGAATACATTATATTTTTCAAGCCACCTCTCTTTACTTGTCTGCTATGTAGTGCACCCCAGGTTTTAGTCGTTTTAATTTACAATGCAGCTCACTTACCTCTGTGCTGTGCATCAGCAGGACGTTCTGCATACTGGGTTGGTGGAGCCACCACTCTACATATATATGTATATGTGTATGACATCTTGGTGTAACAGCTTTAAGTTGGTACTTCTCTTTTGGACCATTTTTGCAGCAAGAAACATATTCTTTTGCTAAATCATGTAAATTGGGAAAATAGCTTGTTACATCATTGCCTGGTACTAAACGCTTTTCCCATTCAACCATCTTTAGTGTATTCCCTTCAACATTAGTATTATTCTCACAGGGGGTGACTTCAGCCTCCAAATGACCGAGGAGAGTTAATGCAGTTAATACAGTACCCTATGACTGCTCTCTTTCTTGCTCTGTTAGAGCTCCATGAGCTTTTTTACCTTTTTAATCAAACACTGAAGACTGTTCAGAACAATTCAGATCCATCACTGGGTTGCTCAGTACATACCTTCTTTGGGGGTACGTGTTTGCACAACAGTTCCTCAGGCAGGAAGCGTGAAGCTTTGATAGTTTATGAAAATTAACCCCAACTAGCTTGTAAGCTCTCCTTTTTTAGCTGTAAGATGGCTTCTTCCATTTCTCTTTTAAGTAATGCTGAAATTGGTTGCTAGTGATGTTTAAAATGTTTAACTACAGATGTGTTTTTTCTATGTTATCCAGTTTAGTTATATAGTTAGAAGTGAACATACAATATAGATCTCATCTAAAGAAGAGGACAGCCTTTACTAATGCCCTTATAAAGCAATCATTCTGTTAAAAAGTTTGGGTTGGTCTACTTGTTTTTAATGATTTCTGGTTTTAATTTAAAAAAAAAAAAAAAGACAAAACTGTCCTTTGAATTTTGCTAGCTTTTTTGAACCGAATACAAAAATCAAACTGTGGAAGTTTAAAAATGCCATGTACATGGGTAAGTAGGCATACAGTAACTTATGAAAGTTAGAGACTGCTGGAGCAGGTCATGATGAACTTATCACAACTGTACTACATGATTACATATGGGCACTGAATTGTCCACTGAGCTTCTTATTAAGTTTCAGGTGGTTGTGACCATGAATAGTGTAATATTACAGCTAGTTAACCTGGCAGGCTATTACATGCTGTAGATCATAAGTGGAAGAAAAAAAAATCCCTGAACTTCCACTTATTTTCAACAATAATGACTAGGAATTGGTTTAAAGTTGAAATATGAAGAAAAAAAAATTACGCTTCTCCACAGAAATACTTCTAATACTTCTAATTGTTAATTCCTAGGGCATTAAAGTCCTGTTTCACTCTTAAAACAAAAATCTGTTTCATCACCTTGGGGAAAAACATATCAACACCAAACCAGAAGCCGTCCTATTCGTCACCAGCATCACTGTAAGCAGAGAACAGCAGGACTGAGTAGACATTGAGCCTGAACTGGTCTTGCCATTTTACACAAAGCCCTTCCAAGCAGTACTGGTGCAGTCTCTGGCAACAGAAAATTCATCCTGTGTATTTTCCAAGTAATTCTTGGCATAGTAATTCTAACTTACAGTCTGAAGCATAAAGCATTAGGTTAATCAAAGGCCTCTGGCCTGCTGCACCTTTCATCTGTATTAATTAGGTTTGATAATACTAATCTGAGATAAGTCTGTACAGTACCTACAGTGTTCTTCAGGGAAAACCAACTAACTGTAATGAGTGAGATGAGTAAATAAGAGGAGATGGTTTGAATGAAGGTACTACCACTCACACACCACTACTTATGCAGTTCTGAAATGACCACTAAAAACCAGTGTGATACAACCTAATACTGGAGTTTCTGGTACTCAGTAACAACCTAGAGTTGAGTTTTGAAAATATTATGGCTATTCTGAAAGGCATTTCTATACCTAAAAGGATTATGTCAAGGTTGTGTTGAAGGTATCACTGGTTCAAGCTGTGAACAGTACATTAAAATTTGGGAGAGAGGGACCACCTTTTGTTTGTTTTTCAGCCTTTGACTAGCTGCACTGTACAGCCAGTTACCTTCATTAATGATATCTATGAATTAGATTTTTTTTCCTGGGGAAGCTACACACATCATCACCTCTATGATAGTTTCCAAGTTCTACACTAAATGTTTAATTTCTTCTTCATCCTCATGTTCTTTTGGGAGTATGTAGCTCTCACTTTCCATAATGAAACAAATAAAATTAGGCTTGTAATGGAAACTTCTTTTTATGCCTGGCACTAATTCAAATTAGAAATAGCGGTAGCTCTTTTATAAAATTTATCAAGTTTTACCCTTTAGGGTAAAGCTGATACACTTTTCTCTTATCAAGCAAGTTTGATCTCTGCCAATCAGATTTAGTCTTGAAAAGTTGCAGAGATGGGCAAGTTTCCCATTGTAAATTGTGCAATGTGTAAGATAAGGGTATTAATTTGGCTTGTTGGCAAGCCTGGCGAACAGGATCCAGAAGCATGACCTCAAAGCCCAGTGGCCCTTGATGAATGAGGACATGAGCTAAATACACTTCTGGCTCTTACCCCACAGAACACAATGGATTTTTTGTTCATTTCACAGCTTTTATTATAAAGCACTATATTGCTTTTAGTCTGCTCTAGCCAAAGCATTTCAGAATGCCAAGGCAGACTAAAAATCACAGAATTTGAGAATTTAGTATGAAATTTCAGTATCCGCTGTTTTAGTCAAATGAATGCTCGCCTACGTATTCTGTCTCCTTGTCAGTCAGGAGTAGCTGGACAGAGAGAAAAAAAAAAACTTATTTCTTATCTGTTTTATGGCAGAAATTCTTTGACCTTGAAGAAGAAAATGCTTGCTTTCTGAAAGAACAGAAGAATGCTTCCCTCCCCAAATTAAATCGTAACAAATACATGGTGACTGATGGAGCTGCATACATCGGTAAGTAACTACATTTCAAGAAGTTCTAGTTTATTTGTAGCCAAAAGTCCACAATAACAATCACTTTTAAGTGAGGAATCTACAACTGATATAGTTGTTATGTTAAAAATCGTGGATTCACAACTTTAAGAACCTGGATGAAGACTAAGGTTTTAAGGGAAGATGAAATTTATCATTAGAAAAAAAATGTTAAGATAAGTTTATGCCCTGCTTCATCCTATAAATCAATTTCCCCCAAAGCAGCATTGTGTTTTCAGTATTTAGAAGCAGACTGAAAACACAAACACAGGATGAACGAATAAATCTCTGTCGCCTGAATGAAGACGGACTATTCTCCATTTTCTACATCCTTATGAAAGCAGTGGTCATCAAGGTACATATTAGAAAAACGGCTGTCTTCTTCCTCTTCTTCTGAGTCACTGAATGATGTCACAGTGATGATATATTTTAGGCACCCTTTATTAACATTAGGTACATTTCTAATAGATAAGAAAAAAAAATCATTGTGGGTATTAAATAATATATTTGTGTACAGCAGCTAACAGAGGTTCTTTATCAATCAGTGCTCATGAATAACAGCTATATTAAAAAAAGGAAAAAAAAAAAAAAAAAGACTGCTTGAGTTGAGTTGTTCTCCAGGACCAGAAAACTATTACAGAACTAAAATATAATTCAGGAGAGATTCTGTAAAGTCTAAAGAAAAAATGCATTCTAAGAGCTGCAGCTCTAGCTTTAGTTGCCTGCCTGCTCATCCTGAGTTTTCGTAGAGTTTACAGCTAGTGATTGCAAAGGGAGCTAGGGAGTCTCAACCCAGAAGTGTTTCTGGTCACCTGGATAAATGGTGGAGAATCACAAAGAGTCTAGAAATGTGAGAGCTCCTCTTAGCTCACCTCGACGGGTTCTTCAGTATATCCCCATTTCTTAGACCATGCCTTGAATTAAACATGTGGACCAGGATGTAGTGTCCCCCCTTTAAAACTGTCATCACAACATCATAACTATGACTTGCAGGAGCCATAGAGATATTATTAAAAGTTTTCTGTCACCTAAAATACTCTGTGGAGTACTACTGAATTCTAAAAATTCCCTTTCATTATTTTAAGTCACTTGTGTTTCACAAAAGTCATTCTCCATTCTCTTTAGTATTTTGACACCCTCGTTTCTTTACCTACCCAAATCTCTTTTTTTCTCTCACTTTCAGCAGTAAATCTTAAATCCTCTCCGGTCTTCTCTCAAATGTTTTATGAGTCACAGTGTCCTCGTTTTACTTCATTTAAAAAGCTTTTCAGTGCCCAGATCCAATTTCAGTAATTTAAAGTGTCTACACAGCATGCATCCTTACCCAAGTTGCTTTTATTCCTTACCTTCTCCTTTCCTCCTTTGTGCCTCTCATGTCATACAGATAATTGCATCTTGGCATACATCCCACAGTAATACTAGGTAATGTTTTTGTTTGATTGATTTTAAATAAAGAAAAAAATCAGGCTGAATGCTAGGAATGCAAATGCATATGGTTAAAGACCTGATACATCTTTTCCTTGAAAGCATATGAAGAAACATTCCTTATGATCAGAACATGATTTACAGTTCTGGACAATTTCAGAACTCTGTTTCCCTTTGCAGTAACCAAACGCAGCTCTTGAAAGAAAGGATATGCAGTTCCCACATTCCTTCAAGCATGTATGTCGAGACGTTCTGTTTTAGAAGATAACTTCTATTATCCAGTATCGGGAGAATAGTAATGCATTGTACAATAAAACTCAAATATCTATTTATTTTTATTTTATTGTAGCTATAACTGATATATCTATTTTGTATATTTTTTCATTAATCCAGTTATCCTTTCTTTGCTTTACTATCACCAGGATTTGAAATGCTCATTCATTACCTTAGGACTTCATGCAGCCAAGGTGGTAGTAACTGGAATAAAATAACAGTAGAATCTGCTTTCTTTTCTTGAAAGCGTGTCTGTCAGCTGGTAACCTGTATAGGATCTCTTGGTATGGCTCAGCATTACAGAGCAACCACTATCCATCCCACGTATGTGAAGTCATTTATACAGCCAAGAATATTTTTATTCTTGGCACTGAAAAGGCTGGTGAGGAAGTATATAGAGTAACAACACAGTGTATACAAAAGGAAGAACAATATAGTTTTTAATAAATAAAGTCCCTGTTTTGGCTTGTGATGGATTAGAGTTGTTAAATTTGCACAAACCATCTGCACAGCACTCTGGTACACGATGGAGATTATTCTCTTTTCCTGTCAATATCAAAAACTGATTTCCATATTTGCTTAGTAAATCTCTAGGTAGATTTGGGGGAGAATTATACTTTACTATGCTGGATTGCCTTTGGCAAATTAGCGGTGATTGTTGTTGTTGTTTGTTTGATTTTCTAACAAAAAAAATTCTAACTCATTTTACATTCCTGCATTTCTTTGTAGGTAATTTTGATTGGGTAGGAAATGATTTTACGCAGAATGCTGGAGCTGGCCTTGTTATCAACCAAGCAGACGCGGGGAACAGCACAAGCATCATTAAGCAACTCAAAGCTGTTTTTGAAAGGGACTGGTATTCACATTATGCCAAAAGTTTACAACCAACAAAAATCCCAAACTGCTTTAATCACAAACTTAATAAATCAGCATCAAATAAGACTGCCATGAGCAATGTGAATTAGAAAGACTATTCTACTGGTTAGTATGGCAATGAAGAATGAAGGGTGTAGCCCTATTTCATACTTACAGAAAAAAAAAAGACTTAAAAACAGCAAAAAAAAAGGGTTTGGTTTGTTTTTTGTTTGTTTGTTTGTTTTTAGGAAAAGCACACTTATATAAAAATGTCTAAACTATATTCTCTATATTGCATTACTTAAGACTTTCAAAATTGTCACTTCTGACACTGAACACAGTTTCTGCTACCATGTTACATTTAAAGATCCTCTTTAGAATGTAACAGCATGCATCACATTTTCAGTTTTAGGACCTTCCCTACTTCCTGTCCTGGCTAGAATGAACCCAGAGGCAGAACCGAGATTCACGCTACAAAATGGCATTCCACAATCAGTTATTATTGACTTATAAATGGATGGGAGATTTTCCCCACTGAAGAAACAAGCAAACATTTGTCCATATAAATCATTTCCTTTAAATGAATGACCAGTCCTTCAGATTTGTACTAGTTCTTAGCACATAGTTTGAGTATCACTCTTTCTCCAAGTTTTCTAACTATCCTTAAAATAGATTAGGGTTACACGACTGGTAATGCATTCATCTCGTAAGAGTATCAGGAAGTTTTGAGGAATGGGGAATGGCCTAATCAAATTCATCATAATCATAATATTTCCAGATAAGGGGATTTCTAAGTAATTTGGTCTTCTTTCAACATAGCACTTGCTTCTAAATATCTAACTATCTAACTATGAAATTTTCTGTTTTGTATGGTATGGTAAAAATCAAGGACTGACTTTTCCTGAAATCTGAAGTTTGTTTATCTTCCCAATTTAGATATTTATTGAGTGAGAGTCAGCAGTTGTGTACATAGGATTAAACCAATGCATATATTAGTATTAAATACTGCTTTTAAGAAAAGTCAGGGGTTGTGTAAAACCATACAGTAGTAGTTAAATGACCATACTTTAATTTTTGCTGATTTTACACCTCTAAATTCTTTTTGCTAGCTGTCACTTCAAAAAATTTTGGAAAGTTGTATTCTTGAGTTAATATATCACCATACAGGTGAATACAGCAGCACAAACAGAAATGCGATACTTTCATTTGGGCCAGTTTCATTTGGAGTTAAATAGTGTGCCTCTACAAACATAGGTCAGTTGCAGAAAAAAACAATGTTCTGTAAAACTGCAAATTTGCTCTTTAAAAAAGGCCAAAAAAAAAAGCAAGATCTTTGACAGTGTGTTTTGTTCATTTTGTTTTTCCCAGTCTGAGCTGTATCAGCTTAGTTTCTTAACAGAAAGGTTTCCTTCCTGTTCTTCAGCTTCTGCTGAAGAAATACGGCTGCGAGAGCAAGTTGCATTCTGCATTTTGTTAAAACATCCACAAAACTTTTTCTGAAATGCAGATCATTTTCACCAGACCGTATGTCGACAAAGGCACATTTTGGTACATAGGCACTGGAGGCACATAGGATAACGGAGAAAGGATTAAAAAGAAAATGTTCCAAGGGACTATTTTAATCTTAATAACAAGTTTAAAAAATACCTTGACTTTCAGACACAATTTTCATTTGCAAATTAGTGGGGGGAGGGGAACAGGAGCAGGGGAAGGTTTTATTTTAAACTAAGCACAGTTTAGGAAATCCTAAAAAGAGAGTGTCATTTTCTGACAATTGCCAGATAGAGATATATTTCAAAATCAGTTATGAATGTAAAAGGCCCATTTTGGTAAATAACATTCATTTCTTTTGGAGTTTCCCAGATCTGGATCATTACAATGAAAAAAGAAAGTAACAAGAAAAAATTATCTATAATCTTTGTTAAACATGTGCAATTTATTAGCTTTCCCTTGCCTCCATGAATAACAACATATATGCTGACATTAATAAAAGAAACAAACAAGTTGAAAGAAAAAAATAAAAAGGACATTACCTGAGTTGCTGTGGAGGAGAGAGCTGTTTTTTTCTTTCTTCTGTATATAATTTTAGAAATAAGTATAGCAGCTACAGGAGAATGCCTGTTTTATTTTTCAGTGGAAATAAATGTTAATGCAGATTACATTCTGTTGAAGTTCTTCCCAACTTCAGCTGAATTATTCCACCAATTAATTTAGTTTTCATAGTCAAAGGGGGAGGAAAAAACAAAAACAAAAGACATTTTTAAAAGTTACTGGGGACTCTAATGGCTGAGTGATTGTAAAGCTTGCGATGAACTTAATACCAAGTCCTTACCTAAATAAATAATAGATCTGTCCAGAATTGTTAGATGTAATACCTGATGGCAATAATATATACGAGAAGAATGAATCAATGTTAGATTTTCCCCCTTTTGCATTATGGACATTAGAAGTGTGTGAAGTTTTTAATATTTTGTACAAATAATGAAGAAAACTCAGTGGAACTGAGTTTTGTCAAATGATAAAGCTAAACTGTCTGTTTTCAAAGAAAGATTGAGTGATAACATGAAACTACGGAGTTACCACTGACCTTCTATATCTAATATACCAAATGAATGATTCAGATGCAGTAGTTTTACTGGCTAGTATTGGGTAGTACTATCATAAAGATTAACTGGGTCCATTAATTTGTAGGTGCATTCTTACTGGCTTGATGATCAAATTCTGGTGCTTCAATGACTGAGAAAAAAGCTCACACAAAAAAGTACTTTTTTAATGGTAATAGTAGTAGTACACCGGGGTCTTATGAATGGACAGCTTCTACTGGGAAATAGTGGCCAGCCATTCCACAGTGGGACTGGCAGGCACGAGTTTCATTTGGTATAAAGTCTGGATTAATAACTTAGTAACTGTTCAGAATAGCAGCAGCTCCAAAGTAGTAAAGGCAGATTTGGTCTGTTACATTAGTCAAGAGAAAGTGCATCGTTGGATTTAAGCAAGTAGAAAGAAAAATAAGATTCTTTTTAAAATCTGTTACAGGAAATCATAGGCAATTATATGTTCAGGGTTACCACTGTTACTGTTTAACAACTGCTTTGATAGAGCAGGCTCAATTCTGACCTAAGTTCTTTCTACCAGTGTAAACTGGGAGCACTTGCATTATAGTTATTTCACACTGGCAGACACAGATCAGAATCGAGACCAGTTTTCCCTTGCTTTAGCTGTCCTGAATACCCCACTGCACATCCTAATTCCAGCTCAAACAGGAGCTTGCGTCCCAAAGATGCACTTTCTCTAACACCTTTCTAACTGGCATTGGTAACTCTGTCGTATTACAGGTGATTTCCTAAAGAGAACGGCTTTATTCTTAAAGAATATAGACTGTAATTGTTGTTTGCTGCAAACATTTACTAGTGCCTTATTCATACACAAGTTTTTGTTTAACTGTTCCTCATGTGAAGTCCTGCGGAGATCTTTTGTCTAGTACTGAGGCATACAGCGAGCTTCCTAAGACTACACAGTGACGTTTACAGGCTGGTATGTAAAGCTGGAGTCACAAAACGACAAAAATTGAATGGGAGGTGGGTCCAGCCAGGAGCACACCTAAACCCAAGTGGTTTTATCCAAGCCCAGTTCTAGATCTAAATTTCAAAAACTACTCCTGCCGTTTTTATAAACTGACCGCAAAGTTCAGTGAAAGCATTCTGTCCTGTTGTGGTCTGTTTGCTGTGGAAGCATTCTGTCCTGTTGTGGTCTGTTTGCTGTGGTCTAAAAATAAGGAAAATCTGAATTCCCTCAACATCTGGTTGAAATCTAAACCACAACCACCACCACAGAAGTTCCTTTAAGCACAGGATAAAGTCCAAAACTCACAGTGCCTGCTTTACAAATGTTGCACATCATATTAAGTCGTGAGTTATTTTGGGCAGGCCAACACTTCTGTCTGCCTACAGCATGTACTCGTATAATACTGCAGATGAGGTACAAATAGGTATGGAGGGTTTGTTTTGTTTTTAAAAAAAGGGGTAATAGAGAAGACCTAAAACTTCATTAGTCTCCTGAAGCATGAAACAACCCTGGAGATCTGCGGTCCTTGACGTCGCAAAGTACCGACTTACGGGCTACTGCATAATGGTCAGAGCTGTGCTCGGCAGAGAAGGCTGAGCTTCTATTCTCCTCAGGTGTTTCTAAGAAATGTATCTTCTCTGAACTGAACTCAGGGCTGTGTGGTATGAAGTTTGCCCAGTACAAGACTTCACCTTCCTTCCAGTAAATCGAGACCCTGTGGGCAGTTCAGAAGCAAGCATGAGAAGCGTATATAAAGTTTTCATAATGGTATTTTTAAGAGCTGGGCATTATTTCCATTCTGACTCTCCACGAATTATTCTACCACTGTCTTGCATTTCATATGCATAAAAACTGAACAGCTAAGCTCTATGTGGATGTTCCCTGCCATTTAACCGAAATCTGAGGAGAAATACGGACAGAGAATTTCTAGGGGGTTTTTTTGTGACTTTAGTGTGTACTTGCTGAAAAGAGCGCAGATGGCAAAACATCAGCTGGCTATCCTAGTTCTAAAAAGGCTTTTGTAAACATCCCCCTCTTGAGTAACATGCACTTGACTTCCTGAAAATGGCCTTATGGAGACCACCGAGTTATGTTAAACATCTGGACTTCAAAATTAACCTTTTATTTTAGTACAAAATACTGACTACATGTATAGTATGTTTTGAGATGGCAATTGCTGGCATTCTGTTTCACTCCTGTATTTTCTGTACATGTATACACTTTTTTTAAATCAATTCGTGTAAAAAGCAAGATGAATCCTTGATGTTTTTGAAATTCACAGTCATGTTTCTCCAAGTTGAATGCACCAGTAAAGATTTTTAACTTTAGGACTATGTATTATATTAGCTCTACTGATACTGTAGAGTGGTCACATTTCTTAGCTATAACTTTTCACTTTAATTACTGCTGGATGCTATTTATGAACTTCTCAGTGTTAAGATCAGGTTGTTCTTGCATTATCACTTTGCACAAATGCCTTAGAAGCTTGCCAAACTAGCATGAAGAAAAAACATCTTGTTCAAGTAGTTTAGACAAGAAAAGAAGGGCTGGTATGCTTTATACTGTGTGGCTGTTCAAGTCACTAAATGAATCCCAGTCTTAAAATACAGTGGAGCTTTCTAGGGCCTTTCCTGTTTGAAGCCCATGCAGGGCTAATCCAAATAAAAGCTTGTGAGGATCTTATCTTCAGATCGGACTTCAAAGACAATCTGAGGGGTCAATCCAGTGTTTTGAGTGTTTCAGAGTTACTTGATTCATTTTTTTTTGAAAACACATTTTTGCCAAATCCATGTGCTACAGCTCCATTAACACACTATGGTTTGGTTTCCCTTAAAATTCAACATAAAAATAGGACAAGATAAGACTGTGTGGCCTATTTCTCTATACCTTGTTAAAATTAGACTTAAAAGTGCAACTCAGTCTGGCTGTGTGTTATTCCAGTACAGTCAGAGTCTGCTCTATTTTGCTCACAACAAATTCAACACTGCAGCTTTTGAGGTATAAATAAATTGGTTTTAATTCTGCAAAATGAATATGCTAATCTTCAAGAACAGAAGTGAGGCTGATGGTTAATACAGGTTATTGAACAAAACAAAATCTAATAAAATTGCCCACAGCTATAGCATTCCATAAGATTATTTTGTGCTCCTACTGACAAAACTTTTAGCTTCATACCTACAATAAAAGTATCTGCATCATGCCTGAGTTGCATGTATACATATTGGTCATTGCATCTCACAGCAGTCCCTGCTTTAATAGCTTAAATGTAATTAGGAAGGGGGAAAAAGTAGTCACAGAGGTCAAATCAACTTGACTCACACTAGGTTATGAGACTGGATACTGGCTGAAAACCTCTGAGCTAGGTTCTCAGTTTGTCCTCTCCACCGCAAAATTCTGCATTTCTTACCCATCTACTCTGCTAATTTTATATGTGACCTCCCATGACTGTTTGCAGAATGTGGGAAGGAAAGCATTAAATATTACAAAATTAGCATGTTCAGAGAGTGAAGAAATCAAGATAAATACAATCCCATAATTTTTTCTATTATAGACACTGAAGCAAAGCAATACTGGAAACGGGGCTCTTTGTTGTATGTTAGAAGTTTTTAGCACTCTTCCCATACTAATATAAACTGAGGATTTTTAGCACAGCAAATGCCTACAAATGATTGCAACACGTGCAGCATTTATTTAGGTTTTCTCAGTACAAAAAGCAGTCAGTCAGTTACTCATCAGTCTGAACTCTTCATAAACTGAATGATCTGAAACATATGCACAAGTGTCAGGCCATCAAATTTAACAAATAGAATCATGAAAATGAAAAAAAAAACTAGCCTTTGGCAAAAGTTAACTATATAAAGTATATAAATGACTTAGAAGCCCGTGTTCAATTTTCAAACACAATTTGGAAGAACTTCTCAGGGATATTAATGGGGAAAGAATGTGAAATTTATGTGAAAAGATTGCAGGCATGCATCTTTATTTGTAGTGCCGTGTAAGGCAGACAATATTTAATATACAAAATGGGAAGCTCCTCAAATGGAAGTAGGTAGAACTAGATTTTACTGACTTACATGCTAACAAATGTTTTGAAGTGGATTTACTCAGTATTTAGTTACTCCACATTATTCTGCATTTATATTTCTTCAGAGGACACTCTACCTGTATTTGTGTTTTTCTTGAAACATTAAAACTCAGCACAAAAGCAGGATGCTCCCTAGAAAGGATAGTTTCTTCTTTCTAAAGGTCAAAGAGATGATCTCCTAATTTTGCTTGCCCTTTTGCTGTCTCCGGCTTCTTCAGAAACCCAATTCAGGCTTGTCATTCCTTAAAGAACATAGAAAACAAAAGAAAATATTTTTAGTTATTTATTACAAAACCTGCTGACTGCTTAACAAGAAATTCCTTATCTAATGTAATACTCAAGAAAATAATAAAGGAGTTCAAACGCATCATGAAGGTGCCTAACATAACACTTAAAACCCACATGCAGAAGTCAGAATAAGAAATATATAGAAGAAAGAAGTGGGGCAGGGAGAAAAAGGTTTAGCAAATTTAAAATGAGGTGAGATTCCTTCTGCTCATGTAAATACCTGTTCTGGTGGCATCACTTATTTTAATGTTAGCTATTTTTGACCATACAACCATATTTGTAATGACTGATGTTCAGTAACTTCAGCAGGAAGAAGCGAGAGGAGGAACGTCCCACTAACAGCACTCCTTCCCCTCGGGAATTAAATTAATTTTTTTCACAGGAAAGCAGGGGCGGGGAATACTCAGAAATGTACTCTCTCATCTGGCCCATGAGGAGCCCAGACTTCTACTAGAAGCAGTCGGTGTGGTTTCCAGAAAAAAACAAAGATCCTCTACATGCAACTCCCATTAGTTCTCAAAAGGTGGTAGAATCTTGGGCCTCAGCCTAATCCCAGCTTCTCTGTTACAAACTGTCAGACTTCTCAGGAGATTTCCTCTTTCTCCTCGCCAATCTACTCAAAGTAGCTCTCATATCTGCTTTTAGCAACCTCTTCAATGTTTCATTTTAAAAAATTCCCAGAATGGTTAAGACTTAGGTCTGTGAAGAGAAAAATAAATGGCAGATTCAGCTAAGGGCCCAAAGAGTCTAATGTAAACATTAAAAAGTATAAGAAATCAAGATCAAGGTTAACAAAGCACATACTCATTTTTACCAACATAAATAAAATACATGTTGGTAAAACACACATATATGAGAGAGCAAGAGAGGGAGCACATGACAGCGAGCAGGCATAAAAATCATAAAAAAAAAGAGGGAAGCAGATACCTTAAATTAATGAAGTTGATACTCACAAATAAAAATACCAACTGTTATGTGTGAGGGCAATCCCCACATCTAAACTGCTGTTTTTAGTATAAGAAAGATGCAGTAGAGAGTCTGTGAAGAAGTATTTTTGTGCAAAGTAGTTTGAGCATTGAAAGTCTAATGTCTGTCTACAGATGGACATCTACAGATGCCCATCTACTTTAAAAGCATTCATGACAGCAAGCAGCCAACTAAAACTGACCGTAAGCCCATTTTCCAAGTGATACAATAAAAACACTCAGATGTCTCCATATCCATCTCAGATTTCAGAGTCCTTTCATCAAATTCCAGATATGGAGATGGGGCTCTCTACATGTCCTCGGCAGAAAAGTGTTACCTGTATCAGAAGAGCTCCAAACATCTCTAACACAATGACTTGTCCCACAGTCCTCCTACAAT
>JAUBNY010001146.1:6257124-6273777 GCA_032275445.1 Crypturellus soui
GCAGAAAAGTGTTACCTGTATCAGAAGAGCTCCAAACATCTCTAACACAATGACTTGTCCCACAGTCCTCCTACAATTTAATTAGATTAATAATACAAGGGAGTTATTACATTGTTTACTGGAAGAGGCCACATGTTCTTTGCTAGAAAACTTGAATAAACACATGTCAATAGACTCAAAATAATGACCTACAGAGCTAAAGTTCTGGCCACAGCACAGAAGTGCATTAATGTTCTCTTAATGTTCTGACAGCGCGTACTAAGCAGTCTACTCACCTGCATTCACGCATTTGCTAAGTCACTTGTATAAAACCAAGGAGCAACATTTCTCTGTTCGAACTCAATTTTCCCTCTTCACTTTTTCCAGTTCCTATTTCTTTTCCACACTCCCTCACACACGCACTTTTCTTCTTTAGCATATGTTTCCATTACCCTCCCCTCCGACTCATCTGCTTCTTTTCCTTTTGGAGCTGCTTCCAACGTGCTGCTTCTGTGGGAATCCCCTGCTCTGTTGTACACAGGGACAGATCCCTGCAAGTGAACTTGTAGCCTGCATCTTTGGTGGTGTGATGTGCTACAGGGTTCTTTCTACTAGCCTTACTTGAAGTGCCCTGAAAAAGAAAGCAAATGCACACACTATTAGAAGGCACTAAAAAAAAACTTGTTATATATGAAAGCAAGAGCAACCAGGGAAAAAGCAGGAATACAGGAAAGCTGGAGTAACAGGGAAAAAAAAAACACTTGAAAGGGGAAGGAAGACCTAAAATTATTTTAAGTCATAATTCTCAATCCCATTTCACCTTGGGATGTCCAAAACCAGAAATAGGTTTCTGGTTTTGGATCCACAACAACCCACAACTTTGTCACAAGCCTCATCTCGAAAAAAATTGTTTGCTGCTGTCCTGGCATTGCCATACCAGGGTAACCCGCCAAGCCAGGCCGTGGCAAGCAAGTCAAACTGCTGGCTACTTCAAGCCACAGAACCTCAAGGTCGCCCTCCAGGAGGCCCTTGGCCGCAGAGGGGACTCACCAAGGCCTCTACCCTGCGACAGCGAGACAACCGCAGCTCACCTCTAGGTTGGATGTCACCGCCTCCTGAGAGCAAACTAAGAAAACTTCTCTGCAAATGTGTTTTATTTTAAATCTGTGGGTGTGACTTTGGCATTGCACTGTTCCCCCTCCCTCCAACACAGTCTAAAAATAGCAGGAGTCCTTTGTAAAATATCCAGAGCAAAAATTGTATGTACTATATAGGTTTACTTGCTCTGATGGAGTAAAATATCAAATAGAAAATCTGTCTAAACTTGTTTTGAAAACTGCATGGCCAGCTTATGCAGTAGCTAGATACGTGGCAAGGTTGCAGCGTTACTCTCCAAGGAGAATACAGTAAATATGCTTATATATTTGGTTTATTTATTGAGCATTGTGTAGTCTCCAAGCTCTACTATGAGAGGTATGGGTAACTTCTCATTGTCCTTCCTACTTTAAAACACAGTATTTATCACAGATGCATACAGTACAGTGGCATAGCTTAGGCCTGTTCTATAGGTCAGTTTCTGCAATGCACACATGAGAACATAGTTGGCCACTGCAAAGGAAAGTGGCTGTAAAATCTATTTTGGATAACCCAATTTGTATTTGAGGAAATCGATGCGTGGTCATTTCTAGAACTGTGAATATAAGGTAACTGCTGCATGCTTGTATATTTGATGAGTTTTATTATACTATATCCTTATATGAATGCCTATGCAGTGTAAATGCTTTAATATGAGATACCTAATGTTTTTTACACATTATTTTATAACAAAGCTACATTTTACTGCATGTTTATCCATTTTTTTGTGTCAGCATAAAGCGCAATCAGGAAGACACATGATTTTAATAACTTATACAGCAACTATTCAAATCCATTATAAAAATGTTCTATGTAAAGACTTTTAAACTTGGCAAGAAATGTGCTTCCTTTAGACAATGTGCTTGGTTCACAGCAATACCTGTGTAATTAACCTTTACCTGTAAAATCACCGAGTCTGCAAACGGGGCTAGCAACTCTGCTGCAAACTACTATGTCACCAAGTTTTGATACCTTTGAAGATGTAATTCATCCTACCTTTACTGGAACAACAGGTGAGACCAATCCTGAATCAGTTTGAAAACTTAACGCTCTGAAGAGTCTAAAACTGAGCAACTGATGTGTTTGGTGCTGCAAGCTGACAGGCAATGTAGCAATCTCTTTTTTAACGATACATTCTCATATCCTAATAAAATGAGTTCGTATTTTGTTATCATAAAGTGGGCCCACTGTTTACAGAGTTACTAAACGTAACCAAAGTTCAATGTACCTGACTGACTTGAGCTGATTCATTCTTCGGAAGAAAAAGGGGCTAACAGGGTTTTCGCTGGGGCGTGGAGAGGTGGCTTGGCACAGAAAAATGCTGCTGTTGCACCAGCGCATTATAAACATTATAAGCAAGTCACTGGCCAAAGGAAGGACTGGTGGCTAAGGCACTGTCAGTGTTTGAAAGTGGGTAATACATTATACTGCTGCAAACTAATTTACCCATGATATAAACACTAAATCAAGAAAGAGTAATGCATTCAAGCTATGTAAATATTGATTTTAATGCTGCAGCATCAGAGGCATCATTTTTCACTGCTTGGATATCCAAGGATTCATAGTATTACACGGAATGTATTTCATCTGCTTCATTTTTTAGTCTCAGTATTTTCATTCAAAGCAAACTCCTGTTTCTTTGTACTGCACTGAAATAAAATAATTTTGTTTCAGTATATAATGCTCTTCCTATTTGCTTTCTGCTCTGCCCAACTCCGTGCTTGCCCCTGCGAGCACCGAGCCCTGCGCTGCTGCCCCGGCTCCCAGCCCGCCGCGGCTCCTCGTGTCCTCAAGCGGGCAGGATGCGGAGACGCCACCGGGAGCCACCGGTTTGGGCTCCCAAGCCTGGACAGGGCTGGTACCGACTCACTGTGGTCGGTACCTCACAGCTACTGGAGCACAGGTTTTCTGGCTCACAGTTTTAAGCTTGAGACACTTCTTAGCTTCTGCTTAACCCCCCTTTTTGGGCACATGAGTTTAGGAACTCGGATGGCAGCCAGGCCACGTCACCAAGCTGCAGAGCCAAGAAACTGCTCCTGGGCTCTTTTGTCGCCAAACGCGGGTACGCAGATTGCTCTGATTGCACTGCCCAAATGTGAACCTAAACGGCAAGTCTTGGTGCCAGGCATGAGCACAAGCTTCTCCAGGGTAGAGTCTACCTGGGCACCCTCGCAACATGACACAGGACTCAGTCTCTGCATTTCCAATTCTTCCATGTCTAGACAGGACCAGTTGCTATTGCTCCCAACACTGGCCCATAATCCAGACCACAAATCATAACATTTATTAGAGAAGATCTTGTAACACTAGAGAAAAGATAAAATGAAAGAGACATAGAAAACTCAGCTCGCCAATGTAGCTTGAATTCTACAAGAAATAATTAAAACTGTCCAATTTGTGAGTGAGCCCCGTGAAAAATCAAGGCCACAGAGCCTAACTACACTTCAAGCCCCAGCCTTTTCTTGGTGTTACTGTTTTTTTAACAGTGGAAGCAAAGAGAGAAGTCAGATTTCAGGTAGTGTACCAAATTCAAGACATCCACAGCTCCTTCAATAAATCACTTGAATAACTCAGCTCATCAGGAGGTATTAAAGGGAGAAGCGAGATTCCTACAGCTTAGATTCTTCTGCTCATTCCTTACAGACAGCCTAATCAATCTGCAAATAACTACTCTGATGGCATCAAAGTGGACACACAACTTCTTACCAACAAACAATAGTAACTACTGGTGTAGAGCATCTGCTGAGAAAAAAAAAAGCAGCAGTGATTGACTTTTGGCAAAAGCAAGTAATATTAAGTGTAAACATTTACAGCATGTTTTCATACTTTAATACTTGCATAAGATTTAACAGACTTAGAAAGAGGACTGGTTTCTTCTCCCCTTAGATTTATTGTTTTCTCTAGTTAGAGAACAGCCTTCTTGGCCTGCTCCACATTCCCACTCTCTGCTACCTTTCATTTCTCTTACCTGACCTATGGCCATTTTCCTCAGTCCCCTGGCAGCACATTCTGGATATGGACATAAGTGACAGCACAGCTGAATTCATGTAGGCAGTAGTACACTAGATAGTCGAGAATTTTATTTGCTGTTTAATTCAGGATAAATTAAGGTCCTCCAACCTCCCACCAGACCTAAGAGGGCAATACCTGGAGGACCTAAGGTACAACAGGGGAAAGTTGTATGGCAGTCCAGGCCTTCAGGCATCTCCCAAGAACTGGGTTACAGATACAAACAATATAAGTAACAATGCTGCAAACAAATCTCTACCCAATGCCTAGGATAGGAAAAGGCTTTTCCCCAGAGATGCAGTTCTATTTTTACCAGCAGAAGGCTACAATTCCCAATTCTCCTAGAAGAAATCCATCAACAACTGTAACTTAAACTGAACAGGGTGATTTGTACTAAATGGTTTTTTTTCCCCAGTAGTTCCGCAATAAGATCCTGATTCGTACCTGGGAAAGCAAGGAATATTCTACACTTCTCTTTTCCAAGGAGAGTGACCTAGCCACTGGGAATTTCTGTTGTGGGGGGGGTCTTCTCTCACATTCAAGACTACAAGAACTCCAAACAAACAAAATCCTCTGACTTTGATCTAAAAATTGCTAACCAGCTCTAGTGCTCAGTAACTTGCTGTAGGGCCCTGGGCAAGAGTCACCACATTCCTTGTAGTTTGAAAGCAAGAATATTCTCTTTAAGCAGAGTTTAAATAGAAAAGGTAGTAATCCTGATGAGAGAAAGCAAAAACTAAACATAACTGCATATGATAGCTCTCAGTTGCATCCTTTTTTTGACAGTTCTTTTTTGTTTTAACCAGAAAGGCTGCTTTGACTGCACAAGTCACCATGAGGTAAGCTGTGGCAACACAGTCTCATATACAGCAGTAATAAAATTCTTCACAAAATAACAGTGATGACCATTTTAGAACAAGGAGAAAGAAGCACTTTTCATGCTACTTTATTGTAGCAGTGTCTCAGTCGCTCATTTTCCTATTTGTTTTTTGCAAGTTTCTTATTCTACATGAATTATTAATTTTCTGTTCTTCTGGGGTCCATCTTCATAGAACACCAGGTATGCTTATTGCTAGACATCAGCACACAGGAACTCAATGCTCTTCTCCCTTCACTCTTTTCAGGTTCAGTGGAATACAACCATATGAAGCAGTATACAGATCCTACTCCCGCTTTACAGATGAGACAACAGAGAATAACTGATTTGAATCACTCACTATCCATGGTATCATAATGGAAATCTTTTGCAAAAGACCTCAAATGTTAATTTGGCTGCTGATATTCTTTTCCCTTTTAAACACCCTTTCCGAATATCCATTCTCTCTAAAGAACGATAAAAGCTGGTAACACTTGGAAGTACTGCAGGGGTGAATAAAAGTTAATTCCAATCCCAGTAGCTGTAAAGAAACCCATCCTAACATTCCAGCTTTATTGGGCAGAATTAGGCTAAAGACAGTCTAAGTATTGATTGAGCGTTTTTTTTTCCTGCCCTTGGTAGGATCTAGCAGAGTTTGTGTTCCAGTGCAGCAAAATGCCTCTGGCCACAGAGATGGGTCTCCCCTCTGCTCAGAATCACAGGCCACGACATATTGACACAGGGACTCAGGTATAAGTACAGAGATGTCAACAGCTTTCAGAGAGACTGCGCAATCCTAAGAAAGGCCACATATCAAATATAATGGATGGTGCTTACTTGCACTACTACAGCATAAAGAAATAAAATAAAGCCTTTTGAAACATGTTCTTCATCTCCAGGGAACTGCATATCTTTTTCCAGATGAAGGAGGGTCTTGATCGCAAAGCTGTTTACATCCGCAACCCAGAAACTCACTGTTTCCTGCCAAGAAGAGTTCTCTGTAGGTCTCTTGCTAATTTGTTGGCACCAATACTCACTTCTCTCCAAGTTCTACATGCGCATTTAGGCAATATGCTGCAGTGAAAAAAATCCAGCAAGTCACGGCAAACCACCAAGGAAAGACAACAGCAGCTCAGCTATGTATGCTTGAATGTGCCGACAGCCTTCGCGTTAAGTAACATACCACAGCATATTTTCTTTCACTAATTAGTTTACTAGTAGTACGCTTCTCAAGGGAGCTGAGGAGAGTAATACTTAATAAGGCACTGAGACAGTCTGTCCCTAAATAAATGGCAGCTAAATTGCATACACCTATTGCCCCAACACAAAATTCAGGGTGACTTAGAGACCTCCGCTAAATGTAGCCCAAGTTTTCAATTGCTTCTTCGGGCTACAGTAATACAGATCAATGGCACTTTATTATAGACTTGGAGGCAGTGGGTGGGAGTGAAGGGTGAGGAGAGAGAGAGGAGGGGGAACAGGACCATAATCTTGTTTCAACACTGCAGTTCAAAATGGTTTTATGATGCGTATACTAGATGATGCAAAGATAGCCAGCCATTAGTCATGAGTTCAGCACCTAAACATCACATTCATATTACTACTTTGTATCCTTATTATGGCTACAGGCCATATCAAATTAGCATGGCAGTTATTAAATAGGTTTTACAGACAGTTAATGTAATACTCCCAAAGACTGTGTGCAGCCTGATGAAGAATGCTAACACAGCAACTCTGAGAGGCTTACGAGCTACCAGAAAGGTCAAGTCTCTTGTAGAAAAAACACCTTAACAAGCTCATTTTAATGACACAAATGCTTAAACCATTTTAGCTCATATAGAACTGACCTTAAGGAATAGTTCAGGAACATCTTTATGGCTGTCCTAGGCTTAAAAGATACAGGTCTATTCATACAAAGTCCTTTCTACCAGAAGTGCCATTTAAATCAGTGAGGTAACTCCAGGGAGCACTGAAGGATCCATGTGTTAATTCCTGTTTGCCCTGCTACATTATTTAGAGAGATGAAAATGCAAGTTTTTACAAAGGCTCACTGGAAAGGTGAGATACCAAAGCCATAGTTTTCATTCTCAATGTCTGTCATAAGTCTCTCTCTTTCCAGTGAGTTTCCTATAAACTTCAAGACCACAGGATTTTAATACACAAGACAAATGTAAACTAAAAACATGTCACATCCACTCAAAAGAATATAACTGAGAACCAAATTCTATCTCAGAATATAGTAACATAAATAGGGCAAGCGCATGAAGCCCTGCTGAAGGCAAGCAGAACTCAATTCTTGGTCCCTGATCCTGAAATGGAAATGGAAAAAAAACATTAAGGGAGCTAAGGTCTAAGGAAAGAGTGGCAATTCAAACTACACAAAGACTTTGACTATAATTTGTTCAGTGAATAGTTTGCTTTTGATGAGATGTTCTCTCCACAGAGTGCACATCATCAGTGCTTTCGAACATGAGGTATTCATCATTATTGATTTTTCAATTAGAAAAGCAGAATAACAATAACTGTTTTCATGGTTTGTATTTTTTCACCTTTTTATTTCTATCTATCAGCTTATAAAATGTTCGAGAAAACTATTAACAAAAAGAGTGAAGACATAATATAGTTCAGAGTCAAGAACCTTCAGGCACCTTTGTCTGCAAGGCATCCTTCTCCCCACACACAAGGAAAGAAGCCAGCTACAGCTCTCCAGCAGGCAGACCAAAGGCTTTTTCCTCAAGGACTGCTCACCACTCTAATTGACTTCCTCCACTGCAGAACAAAGCATGTTAGTTTATCAGTTTTCAAGGTACACTTCAAGGGCACACTTCTGAGGATGTGAAGGATGGTAAGCGCCCTAAATATGTGTTTATAAATACAGCAAATAATAATGTTCCAATTGCCAAGGCAGTTTCTACAGCTGTACATTTAAGAGGTGCCAAAGGAAAGGAGAAAAGGATCTTCCATGCAAAATCAGTGCATACACCAGGACACAATAAACCACTGGCATTTGTAAGTGCTGAGGCAGGAAAAATTCCTTCAGAGAAATGAGACACACTATTCAGGGCTGCATAGTTGACTATGAACACCAGAGTTGCCTCCAAGTTTGCCCAGTCAGAAAATGGTTAAAAAAGAAAAAAAAATACATTCGTGACTTTCTAGAAAACTATTTATTCATGCCTAACCAGTTAACCAGGTAAGAAACCTGTCTGTGACTGGGTATCTCTGCAGATCAACTCAACAGGCGTACTCATTGCTCAAAAATATTTAGCACTGGAGAATATCACTATCTGTTCATGAATACTACACGAGTATCATTTTTGAGTGAGCTGCTAAATGTGGGTTATTAACACAAACCTAAATATAAAGGCTCTTTAACTAAAATGGTTTGACAGAGTAAGCCAAGTATGAGAGAGAATATAAAAGCCAATTAGTTTTTCTATTTTGATTAAAAGCATATTTGCAACACAATAGAAGATGAAATAGAGACTTTAAAATTTTAATAGGGATGAAATGCTTTGTAGATTCTGGCTTATTTTCCTTTGAATGGACAAATGAAAGGATCAGAACAGTCACAAAAAAAGCATGCCTTTCATGGAAATGTTCTTAAATGCATCATTTTTCTCTATAAACCTCCAGTAAAAAGATTTATTAGAACAATAAATTAAAGCAATACAAGGAAGAAAATGTTAAAGTTATTACAATTTTTAGTACTTAGATAGCAACTCCATTTTTTTGAGGAACATATATACTGTCTTTGGCACACTGTGGCCAGATAAATTATTACTGTATTAATAAATAAAATACATTTTAAACAAAGAAAGAAAGAAAAAAGGCTAGAAGTTCAGACAAGATAGAACTTTTTGCATTTTTATTGGAGAGTTTATTTGTAATTTCACCTATCAGTTTTGTTAGTCTGCTGTGCATTTGGTTAGATGAATGATGTGAAGCTGAGAATTATTATCATTATTGTTTCTGTAACATGTAAAGAAATCAAGCAAGAAATATATTAAATCTCTCATCAATAAATTCAAAGTAAATCCTGATCAGTGGTTCCACAGGACTCACAAACGTTTATCAGCAACACAGAAAAATATCTGCAAGAACCAGAAAGGTTTTACTTGACAGAGGCCATGTTACAGTACAATTCTGGATGGGTACTTAAATAATTCTAACTATGGTGGCAAAGGGCCCCATGAGATCTGGGCTGTGGTCCTAGCTGTGACAAAGGGATTAGCTAGACTCATTGCAGGTGATTGGAGGTTAGGGCCTCAACAGACACATTTCCACCAAAGCATGAAGACAAATGCAAAGTCAGTAGTGGCCTCCTTAAGAAGCAGAATGAGATCTTCCTGCAGCCAAGGTCCCAGATAACACAGTCCAAAGCAGGCAGTATAGCCTACTACATAAACTAGTAATTAGTACCATTTTTCTTCAGAACTGAATGTAAGCTTCACAAACATCATGTCCATCAACTTTGTTTAATTCATGAGAAATTCAGTACATCTGGTCTTGTGACTAGTAATTTACTACCCAAACAAATACTGCAACAATTTTCAGCTCAGCTCTCAAGTCAAGCCAGAGATCTGGAAGATCAGCAAGTCAAAAAACAGTCCCAGTTCCCAAAGCAACGCAGACAATCTGCATGTAACTTGAACCTCTCCAACACTGTACACTCTTCAGAGGGATTAGGAAGCATTTAGCTCCAAAATGTCACACAGTGAGAAATTACCAAATAGAGTATTGTGAGCTCTTCAGAGCTGGGACATCAGGAATATGCAGGTTGGTTGCCATCATACAAGTAGTCAGTGACAAAACTCTGGGTATATTCATCACACTCCTTTATTTATGTATCTGTGCCAGTTTTGGGCTACAGTAGGTCCTAAAAGGCATGAGGTCTGAACCCAAACAAAACCCATTAAATCTCATGGTACAGATCAAATCAGGCAATTGACCGTAATTAGGCAGATATAGAAGCAGAGTACGTTTTTGCTGGTTGACTCAGTTCTTTCAAAGATAGTTCAAGAAACAAACTCACAGAAACCCATTTCTTTGGGGTTTAACAAACCCCAACAACATTAAAAAAAACTTGTGTGCTATGCAAAAAGACAGATAATCAAGACATGTTCTGAGAGCAGACATCTAATCCCATTTACCATGTTACAGAAGATTACCAGAATGGATGTGTTAATGTGTATGCACATTATGAAAAGAAACAGGCTGGAAAGGAGTCCAGCTTCCAACTCCAAGTGTGTGTGTGGACTCAGTCCCTGTGCCTTTGCTGGGTCTGTGAAGGGGTCTATTTGCCCATTGCATTTCAAACTGATCACAAAAAAATATCTAAAATGGGAGCCACTCTCACAGAATAACAGCCTAAAGTAATGAGTTTAGGTCCCTTATCTAAGAAAAGCCTAATATCCAGGTGTCTCATTTCTTGGACAACTTCTCCAAACATTGTGCAAAATGTGACAACTTTTAATTGGCACTGCAGTCTGCTCCGGAACAGATTACAAAGCAAGGGAGAGGCTTAAGGAACTTACATCAAAAAGGCCAGCGGAGACATACACAGGAATTAGACAGAACATAAGGCAACAGTCAAAAGCAACAGAACCACCTGAGAAAAATGGGGTTCTCAATCCCCTAGCAATTCACCTGGCCGCAATCCCACAGTATGGCAGTCACGTTCCCATCACAAGGTCAAGTTTGAGACACCTAGACATCAGTGAGATGTTCCCATTCTTCTGTGACAACTAGAATTGTAAAAGAGGAAGTTTCTATGACCCAAGTCTTAGTTTAACCACAGAGCTGAGCAGTACAGCTGGATGCCACGGCTGTATGTGAAGAGGGCAGCATGTGTTTTTCCCTAAAGACTCCCCCTGAAGTGGCACCATCTTCAGCATTGCAGCTCTACTCAGCATATGAACTTTGTGAGTAGAGGAAATAGGTATATGCACCAAGCTCAAGCCTGACAATAATGGCCTAAACTTGTTTTTGTGCAGGAATCAACCATGTTATTGATCGATCAAACAGATTAGTGCCAATCTTACCAACCAAGTGTTTGGGTTTGACACAAACACTTCAGCTTGATACCTCTAAAATAGCAGTGCTAAGTTGGACTAACACTAGTGTAAGACCAGCGTGCTAGTACGAGGAAGAAGCAAAAATCAACACAAGTCAACTTCGTTAAAGAACCTGACCAGGTATTCAGAGCCTGCGCTATTTAATTTATGGGGTTCAACATTTTTAATTGAAACACCGTTTCTTTTTCTAGCACCCGTTAGTCCTGCAAGAGCCCACAACACCCCTGCAAGTATTTTCTGGCCCTAAAAGGAACCAGTGCAAGGGGCCTACTACAGCACAAACCCTTGGTGTAGTAAATCCATGGACTTGAGCAGCAGCATCCTCCTCCCCACAGAGCTGCCTGGTCACTGAGGCTGCGCACGGCGAGCACAAGCCCCAGGCCCGCCGCCATCTTGCGCTCTCCCCTCCCTTACCTCGGCACGTGGATGCGGAAATGGCGGCCCATGTCGCACCCTGGTGCGCTGTGGTCACGGTGATGGACCCCCAGCAGGGAAAGGGGGCAAATTTTGTTTTGATTCTCATTTATTTCCCTTCTCAAAGTTCAGGCCTTTGGAGTAGTAGTTCTACAGGAAAAAAAGGGGAAAAAAAAAAAAGTTGACCTTGACTTGCTGTCTGCCCTCTGCTTCCCCTATCAAGCTGCTGGAACAGGAGCTTGAATGTGCCTGTTCTGTGAGGGGAAAAAAAAAAAAAAAACACAGCCTCTTTCACAGTGTGGTTATTTGCTGGCAGAAACAGCAATCTGCATAGTCTGCAAATTCCAATACAAATGCAGTTTTGTACTAAGGATATCCCATGTTACGAAAATGCAAAGAGACGAGATGCATCAATAAACCCAAGCTTCAAAACCGCAGAAATGGCAGCAGTGGCTCTGTTTGATCTCCCCAGTGGAATACCGATGGTCACTCAGCTCCTGTGCCCCCTCACGCTCATCACGGACACAGCGGGTTGCAGCCACCTCGCAGCCCGGGCTGGTGCAGGGTTCTGTGGTGCCCAGTGAGGAGGGACGGCAGCAATGCAGTTTCTCTGCCAACCTGTTCTTTTGTTTCTGGCAAGAATATACTTAGATTTCATTTTGCTTTGGAAAAGAACAAAGGAGGTTTCACTGCAGGGATTTAATTTTAGATCTCTTTTTAGTACCCAAGCTTGTTCAGGCTATAGCTTTGGGCAGCAGATTAATCTACGGGAAAAGGTGTAATGAAAAACTGAAATTGGTGAGGGCTGTTGCAAGAAGCAAAAGGCTCTAGAGGCACACAGGGAAAGGTGAACAAAGCTCAGGAAGTGCTTGGAAGGGAAAAATCCTCTGTTGGCCACGATAACATCTTGTGTCATTTCCACCTACAGATTCTGTGGCCCTTATTCTGTCCTAACGCAGTGGGGGATAAAATCACATGAGTCAGGAAGGGACCTCTGCAGGTTATCTGGGGCATCCTTCTCCTCCAAGCAGCATCAAAATTAAGTCCTTGTAACGCACATATACTGAGCCTGAACTCATTCTTTTACCAGAACCGTGACCATGATAATCCTTGCTTATTCACACCCCTCAGAGCCTTGAGACACGTCAGCTGAAAGACTTAATAGAAACTGAAATGTATTTGTTTCATTAAGTAATTGGAGAAGGAACTGCCTGAGTTTGTAAACCCCTTTAATGACTTTAATCACCTCCTTACTGCTATCACTGTTGACTTGGAATCCTGTCTTTATTTAACATTTAAATGCTGAGAGTGCCTAATCAACAGGTGAAATTAAAGTCTGCACAGGGCATGCCCCAAGCCAAAGAGTGAAGGTCAGCAAAACGATAAATCATGGCACATCAATAGTGGCCAGGTACAACCTTGCTATCCCATTTACCCCTGCAGCCTGGAACAGCAATGGGACAGGGGTCCCTTTAGCAACTCTGCATGTGCAAGAAGCTGCCCTGAGCTGAATGCCCTCTTTCCCATCTGAAATTTTTCTCAGACTCACCCAGTAGATTCACATTTCATGTTTTATTCTCCTCATGAGTCTGAAATGGCCTCTTTGGGGTATATTTAGAAATGTCCTATATAGGGCAGAAAGGCAGCTTCTGCCATAATACAATTTTGAGTAGAACCAAATACATTTAAAAGAAGAATCTTGTTCAAAAGAAATGGACTTCACTTCACAGTAGATGTTTTAACTTTTTAATTTTTACACATTGCTTCTGCTCACCTGGATACAGGAAGATTCGCAGATGGTCACGGTGCTGCTGTGATTCAGACCATTGCCAACCAAAAAACAAGCAGAGAAGGCTTACAGCAAACCTGTCCCATGTTATGTGTAACACTCTGCAAATGATCCTAATAGTCATGGAAATGAGTTCCATCAGGCATGAATCACAAGAGCTGCTAACTGAGGGCCTCTAAAATGGGCTTGTTAGGAAAGACAGAAATAATGAGCTGTTGTACTTTTTTGTCTTAAAGCTCATTAAATTGGGACAGCTGTTGTTTAACAGTTAACTGCAGGAAATGAACGCCAAGAGTAACAGATATTTCAGCTAAGTAAGGCTGACTACCTGCCATTGATCTGACAGCAATTTGCGTATCATACCTGGGGTGTTTTAACCTCAAAACTTGACTTTTTTTTTTTTGAAGCTATCATAATTACAGGTATAACTGCTACTGCATATTAAAGGGCCAAAAAGATCAGGTGGAGAATTTCTAGTACAACTGAGGTAGCATGCCATGTGCAATTTCAAACCCAGTATAATCATCATGATGGGAACCTCTAGAGCAGCAGTCCCTAAACCATGTGCAACATCATGCCTATAATCCCTTCCCACATTACTCCTCACCACAGGAAGCTTCTGCTGCAGCAAGAGAAATGATACCTGCATTGCACTTTCTCATTTTTGTTGCAAGTCAGCATGTGGGCTTTAGGGAGCTGTCTGTTTTCCCCTCTGGGTGAAGAATGAGCAGGAAGGTGATTCAGCATCATAGTATTTCAAATTAGAAGTCCAGCTACAGCTGAGAGGCAGGAGCTGTGATTTGAATCCTCACAAGTAAGGGAGAAAAACAAAGTCAGGTCTGCCTTGTTGCTGGTGAGCTGGGCTACAAACTATTGAATTTACAGGGTGAGAGGAGAAGGCAGCAGCAACATCATTCTGGCAACTGTTAACAAAAGCAGCAGTAGCCGTATTCTGCATGAAGCCATGTGTATTTGGTGTGATTGAAGCAAACAGATACCTCCAATGAGGGGAAGCAAACACATACCTCCAATGATGGGAAGTGTCTAGTTGGAGATGTTTGGAGGTATCCGGTAATCACTAAAATATTTCTTCTCAGCGAACTCAGGCGAAACTCAGGCAACTTGGGGCACAGAAAGCAGTAAGTTTAAATCAAAGAAAATGTAATAGATGAAACATGGCTATGCCAGACATTCTGAGGATCTCATTCTTGGGGCAAAGTGTTTTTATAACCCCAAATTTACAGGCTGTAAAACTGATGTGTCCTCAATTCTCAACAGTGTCATGCTGACTGTATTAGAACTGTTTCAGAGAACATAGAACAGCTCAAACTAATCCCTGCTGATTAAATAGTAGAGGATAATAAGTATGATAATAATAAATCTGATAATAAGTCATAAGTATGACTTACTTCCAAGCTTCTAGAATTGCTTTGGACAACACACAATTTGCTCACAACTGCAGCTTTTTGCCACCTATGTCCTTTGGTAGATCTTACCCCCACTGCGCAACAGTACTGCCTAAATAGGAGAAAAAATTGCCTTTTCTGAAGACCTATGGGAAATAATGATGCTCCCAAATACTGAGGAGTTTGTTTGCTACTTTGGAGAGGAACCTTATATATGAGATTCCTTCTGCTACCCATCATACGTGACAGTAAAGTTAAAACAGCATTGTTTAGGGAAAAATCTATGCATTCCTTTACAGACTCAGACACCTTAAATAGAACTTGGAAATCTTAAGCAAATTAACACTCTGATGAATGCAGTCTCACACACATATGTTAATGTTGACTGTTAGCTAAAGACAGGCCAAGTAAATGTCTATTTTTAAACTGCTTTGTCCTTCTGAATAGTCATGTGGAACATATCAAAAATAATACAGACACTGTTGCATAGCCACAGAACTATAAGGTATACATCCACCACTCTTTATGGGCAAAAATTAAAGAGTATTCCAAGCAAGTAGAAGTCTATAGTAGTCTCTTACCATACTCAAAATGTCTTTGGCTAGGCAGGAACAAGGTGTATGGAAGATACCAGAGTTCCTAGGAAATAAAAGTTTAGAGCAAAATATCTCAATTTTATTCTTATTCCTGAAACCTTATTCCTATTTAAAGTCTCTGCTCATGAGTTATAGGCAATCTTTCTTCCAATAATATCCCTAAGCTGAATACTGTATGGGTTAAACAGTATTCTGCATTGTCTCAGAATCAGATCTCCAGGAATTTATTCAGTAAGTCTCTTAATTTAGCATTTGTGAGATGGAGGAATTTAAATGCACACCTGTAGGGACACTGTAACCATGTCACTGGAATGTAGATGGTTCAGACAAGATAGTATAGATGCATTTTCTTTCTGTAGGATTTCAGATTTAATAACGCTTTCATCAAGCAAACAACTTAGCCATCCTGAAACAACAAAGCTAATCAACGTGAAACATTCAGCATGACAAGTTACTAAAGCATATGCTTCCCAAGGGATTTGCAGTGTACAAAGACATTGCAGAACAAGGAAGAAGCACAGTCATGCCAAGATTCTTTTTAAAGAAATCCTCACAGATAATATTGACACATCCATTACAGGATAGAAACAAATTTTTCCAACAGACAGTCCCTGTAGATGTTACATGCAGCTCAATACAGTAGGTATTCCATTCCCTGTCTTTAAAAGAGACTGAAACCATTACAGAGCATTAGATTATTCAGCCATCCTCTCACAATCAAGCTACTGTCTCTGAGGCACTCAGCCTTACCCAGGTCACCACTAATATGTTTTTAAAGGGACACACTAAGGTAAAAGGATATTCCAAAATCAGAAAAAAGAGCCTATCATCACTTGCGTATTCAGAGCAAAACAACCCCTTCCCCACTGACCATCGTCAAAAGAGCATTTAACCCAGGACACACATTATTTTTATCAAGTCAGATTTATGTGTCTCACTACAGCAGGTACTTATGAGACAGAAGTAGGACTCCAATATGGATTTTTCAAAGGTGTTTGGTGTTACAAGACATGCAACAAAACTGACGTTGCTGACCAACACACATCTCGAGGCACACAAAGTCATGATGAGCAGAAAAAAATACTTGCTAGCCAGAGCTTTGGTTTCATGGTCAAGTCTATCCTTACCACATCATCCACGGCAGAGAGGGCAGAGGAATTACAAATACTCTGTTCAATGTGTCTTTGACATACAAGTGACACACTAGTGTACTCAGCATCTGACACATACTTACCTAAGGTCTCTGGAGCCTTGCAAGTCCTCGTTTCATAGCCTAATGCATCAGCATTCACAATATACATTACATACCCTTTCTTGAATGCTTTGACTATTTTTGGTCAGGTGCAAAACCTAAGCAAACGTGGCACCACAAAAAATGACAGAAGTGGCAAAT
>JAUBNY010001146.1:6281182-6305042 GCA_032275445.1 Crypturellus soui
TGCCCCCCAACACTCACCCCAGCGCCCGCTGTGCCCCCCAGTGCTCACCCCAGCGCACAGGCTGTGCCCTGGAGCGCTCACCCCAGCACCCGCCGTGTCCCCCAGCGCTCCCCCCAGCGCACAGGCCGTGCCCCCCAGCGCTCACCCAGCGCACACCATGCCCCGCAGTGCTCACCCCAGCGCACAGGCCGTGTCCTGCAGTGCTTACCCCAGCGCACAGGCCGTGCCCCTCAACACTCACCCCAGCGCACACCATGCCCCACAGCACTCACCCCAGCGCACACCATGCCCCACAGCACTCACCCCAGCGCACAGGCCGTGCCCCACAGTGCTCACCCCAGCGCACAGGCCGTGCCCCACAGCGCTCACTCCAGCGCACACCATGCCCCACAGCGCTCACCCCAGCGCACAGGCCGTGCTCCGCAGTGCTCACCCCAGCGCACAGGCTGCCTCTCGCCACAGGAGCAGCCCCCGGAGGGGTGAGCTCCTCCCACTGCCCCACAGTGCGTCTAGCGACCGCGGCCTCACGAGTGGAGCTGCCGCCAGCCGACAGCGTGCGAGGCCGGAGCAGCCTCTCACGGGGCACCCACCGCTCCGGAAGGTTCTCGGGCGCTGGCAGGTTCCGCCACCTCCAACGGCTGCTCGGTCTGCAGGGGCTGCCGCTCCTGTGGGGTCAGGTGCGCCTCAGGCGCTCGCCCTGCCGCCAGCTGGGCTGGGCTGCTGCTGCACCTTGCTGGTAAGATGTGGGTTTACTGAGGAATTCAGGGTTTATCCCCCAAACCTCGGGCTTGAGGAGGCGCCTGCAGCCAGCTCTGTCAGGCAGCGGCCTGAGTGGCCGTGGGCGGGGGAAGTGTTGTGCGGCCCGGCGTGGAGCTAAGGGAAAATCCACCAAGAGGGGTTAAATACGGAGAAAGCCTCCCCATGTCAGAATAGCCAGGAGCTGATGGCTGGTGTGCGGCCTTTGCCGCTCGCTAGGGCTCTGTGCCACGAGTCGGGCTCGGCAGCGACACGCTGCCACGTGGGGCGCCTGGGCCGGGGGTGGCCGCCCTGGTAAACATGGCCAAGCACAACTGGTCTGTAGATAAAATAACCCGTGTGTGAGACCCCTCTGCCACACACGCTCTCCTGGGTGACCCTTCGTACGGGTTCTGGTGCTTTGGGCCTTAGAGCCTGGGAGGGGACCCTCAACTACAAAAACAGAAAATCTCAGGCAGAGGAGTTGGGAGAGATGCAGGAACTGCCTGAGGGAGGGAGGGAGGCCTCACAGGTCGTCCTTCTGCAGTAGTCGGGAGGAGCGCGCAGGCTTTAACTGTCCCCCATTAGGGTTCATATACCTGATCCATGGAGTAGATACCGCTGTCAGCAACAAGTGCGCCTTTCTGAGGCCACTAGCCTGAGTGCAAGCACTTGCCTCCTATAAAATATACTTTACTGCTGTAGGGACCACCTGCTGAAAAAGAGAAAGAACTGTGTGTGTAAAAAACAGAGCAGCAAATCTAGTGTCATAACTGTATTTTGTATCACATATCTTGAAGTCTCGGTGAATTCACAGACCTGTGCGACTGTCCCACGCAGAACTAATATTGAAAGAAGGGTACCCACCAAACAGATGTTGTTTCTTAAGAGACTTCTGATGTGACCTCTCAAAGGCACCCCTGTTATATGTTAAATCGAGTCCAGACAGAAAAACTTCATTCCACATGTGAGTTTTCTCAACAGTAGCCTTGAAATCCCTCAAAAAATGTTTTATATAATGAGATATGTATATCTCATATACATATGAGATATATAATGTTTAATATATATGTATATATTAATATATATATTATATATACATTATATATATATAATGTATAATAAACATATTAGTTTATATAATGAGATATTACCCCTATAACTAAAATAAGATACTAAGGACAAAATTTTATAAATGAAAATCTAATCAACCAGAATATAAGTATTCACATGAATTCATGGTTTTGATATTTATATGCACATTTTTATCAAAATATTTGAGGATTTCAGTATTTGTATATCATCTTTTATATTCATAAACTCCTAACACTATTTACTCTGTTTTCATCTTTGATGAAGCCAGGCCAGTGATGAGGTAAATTCCTAAAGTGTATATTGTCAGACAGTTTCAGATGGAAAAGACTTGTATATACAATGTAGAAGAGGGATTTGTGATGCTTCTTAAGTCTGAGTGCTCTGCTTTGTAGTTAGTTATTTTTAAGGAGGGGGGAGAAGAACGATTTTATAGTGGTGTATTTTTTGTGTAAACAAGGCATTTTAAGGTATGAAATTGAATGTTTCTTTCTTTAAAATAGCATTGGGAACTTTAGACCCAAAACACAAGTGGTTAATCACTTGAACTCAAGGACTATCAAAATCGCACATTAGCAGTCACTGCAGTACCCTGCCAGAACTGTAAAGGTACAGTATATTGTTCTTCACTGTGATTTGCTACTATTTAAAGTCAGTAAAATGCTAGTATTGAGACTCCTTGGGTCTTTCAGTGCTGAGACACCTTGACAGTCCATGAACTCAGCAACCGCTAGAACAATGACACAGTAATTCAGATTTATAAAGCATTTTTGTTGGCTTTTTTGTGTGTTTTGTGATGGGGGTTGTTTGGCAATGACAAGTAACTAGAAAGTCTTTAAACATCACATAAGATACTAAATAACAAATTTTGAGACTATGATAATGAGCCATATCACCATATCAACTGATTCACAGCCTTTACAGTAGATGTAATTGCAACTCATTTAATAAATACTTCAAAGGAAGACATATGCACAGCAATTGAGTCACTCTTCTGAGCTGCAACTATTCAAGACATAAGAAATACAGTGCAAGTCATGAGCCTCTTTGGCCTGAGGAAGGAAGGGTACCTAAGCACCCAGTATTTTAAAGGCTTAGCACTCAGGCTTAGCACTTTAGTAAAGTAACATTTCAGACTATTGATACACCTCACTTTGCCAGCAATCCATTTCTGCTCGTAAGAAGAATAGCCTGTTTTCATGATTTTAGTGACATTCTCCCTGGTGAACTCAGCAAGGTGCTTTCCAGTCATGGCTGAGCTTCTCTGGTTCATGTAAACTATGTCCAGCTTTCATTTTAGGTCATTTTTGATAGATTTCCCAAGCTCAGACTATCTACCAATTCCTTCTCCCTAGATGTCTGATCTCACAGTGACATCACTTTAAACCCCCAGAGAGAGTGCTAAGATTTCTGGGTAGTTAAAATACACTTTTTACCAAACTTCAGTCATGTGGGGACTCTGTGCTTGCAGGCACTTGAAGCACTGAGATGCATTAATTGCAATAAAGAGAAATGATAAATATTCAAAAGCCAGCTACTCTTTAAGAAATATGCTGCTTCTGCTTTCTTCAAGAAATATGCTGCTCTTGGAAGTGCTACTTGTGCTTGCATGGTTTTCCTTCCTTATCTACCCTACATTATAGAAAGTTGCCTGTGCAACTTTTATATATGGTGCACATAAGAATATGAGAGATTCATAGCAAGCTGTGGAATTCCATACCTAAAATGGGCCTCTCAGAATCAAGGAGTCTTTCGTCTTCTGCCATATTTTTTTTTTATTTTTAAGCTGGTTTCACAGTTCACCCAGTCTTCTTGCTATGAAAACCACAACTGTCTCCTTTTAATTCAAGAATCACTCAAGCTATGGTTGCGCAGCAGCAGCAGCAGAAGAATGTTTAATTGTTCAGGCCAAAGAAAAGAGTGCAAAGACCTGTGCAAAGGTCATTAATAGACTTTTCTGTCCTAGCTTGATCACTACCTAACTCAGAGTATAGATACGATCCTTAAAATCAGAAGTGCTTATCTAGGAGAAAGTAGTTATCTAAGGAAAAAAAAAACACGAAGGATAACAAAGAAAAAAAAAAAGAATTTATATTCTGCTTGTTACAGAAGGTCTAACTCATCCTATATGTGCAATCAATTATTCAAATGATTTGTTGATAATTAATATAATTATTTCTAATTTTTCCTGATTAGACTCAGGGAATTAATGTATATTATCGCTGCATCATAAATGCAGTAGACCTAGCCTGGAAGTAAAAGGAAATCTCATTCTATTTTTCAGTTTATTTACTTTTATTTTTTAGAATTACCTAGGAAGGTTAATTTACATGATCTGTAATAAAGACTCATAAAATATGTATAATTTTACTCAGAGGAGTAAAATTATACATATGTAAGATAAGAGGCAGAATCTCTTCCAATTATTGTAGAGGGGAAATCAATGGTCAATTCAACAGTTAGGAAGGCTAAGAAACATCTGAGTTGTGTGATTGGCATGCAAATAACACAAGTGTTTACTTTCTACAAAATGAAGTCTGTAGTGCCAAGATAAGTAGGCTGTTCCTAGGAGAATAGAACCATTGGAATAGGACTGATGGATTCAAAATTAATTTGTTTTTAATCCATTTCTATCTTTGCCTTTCTCATTATGTGAATTTACATTTCATTTTCCCTTCTACTGTAGACTCAAATAGGCACTTTTAGTTGGTTATCATCTTGCAAGTATAGTTGTGCTTTAGAGCATTTGAGAAGTCTTGGAGAAGCATTTGCATCAGTTTGTGGGGTTTTTTTTCTTTTTTCTTTTTCGCTAAGTCTTTATTAAAAACCATGACAAAGCTACTGGGTTTGATTCTGGTATCGCTGACAGTAGGGTAAGCTGGGAGTGACTGCTGAAATGAACTAATTCTGCAAGCATTGTAAAAATTGACTCTTTGATTAAGCCCATCTTTGTTAGAAATGATACACTTAATTGCATTGTATCTAAGGTATTGCATCTACTTATGTGAGTGGATGCTACATCCAAGAAAAACAGATCCTGTTCCTGAGCAGTTTGCACTACCAGGCCAAATAGAAATCCCGCTGAAGTTGACAGGAACTCACTGACCATTTAATTGAAAGTTGGAAGTATCTCAGAACAACTGTATGTCGCAGAAAAATCCTAGTGACTAGATAAGCTTTCGTACTTAAATTACAAATATATTTCTGTGTTTTTAATTAACTTATTTTAAGATAATTTTTCATATGAAAAACATCCATAAAAAAACACTGTTACTGTGCATTTACAAATATAAAATCACATTTTAATATATATCAACCTTTATTTTAAGTGGATCAGCTGCATAAATGAAGACCTTCAGGAAAGAGATGAAGACAGCGGAAACTTACTGAGGCTTCTACATCCTTCTTCCTCTAGATACCTTGCCAGCATATACCAGAGCCTGCTCATCATAACTCACCGGTCTAAACAGAATACATTAAGTCGAAGCCATAATGTTTTTTTGGTGCCAGAAGCCAATAAAACATCTGCTCTGATGCTAGTGTATCTTGCTTTAATAGTGAAGAAGAGGTTTCCTACCAGAAGTTGGACATACTAGAAAATGTTAGCATGACCTCTGCTACAAGAGAAAAGTTGTCCTCGCGAGATTTGAATCATCAGAGTAATGACGCTCCAGCTGGAAAGATCTCTCTGCAAAGATACCCTTTACTAACTCATTTTGAGCAAGGAGACCAGGTGTCACTGTCAGGAATCAAAGAACTTCTTAATGTTACCAAGAAGCCTCAAGCACCATTTTTTAAATATGATCTTGAGATACCACCTCAAGCCAAAATCGTATCTGTGCCACTTTCTTTGCTCCCTCTTAAAATTCAGCAACTAATCTCAGCCAGAGCTAAGAATGTCTGTGACATAAGACAAGCTACAGAAATACCAAATGTTACTTATGTGTGGCCAGTAATAAAGATGAAACATCCTTCCAAATCCTTTTTGGCCATTTTTCCAAAATCACTAAAACCAACCAACCCAAAACACAGTTCTGGAGATACGCAATGTTCCCAAATAAGCCCAGTGAAACAGCATGCACAAGAAGAGCTACTGAAAACAAGATCTTGTCCCCTTATTGTAAAGTCATCCAACAGTATTGTTTCCGTGATTTTAAAATCGTTGCCAAATACTAAGAATAAAGATTTAAAAAATATTTTACCACTTTCGTCTCTCAGTCCTATTGGAAATGGAGACAAGGTAGATATTCCTCTCTTTAAGGATAATGCTTTAATGATACATAATGGGCGAGTTTTCCTCCTCTATATAACAAGGGATGAAGTCATGTCATCAGAAATGGAAATACACAGCCGTGATACGTTGCTTAGGAAGACCACAGTTCATCTCATAACATGCAGGGCTATCCATGATATAACCAGCAAGGTTCCACATCCACCGCTGTCAAGAAAAAAAATGTATTTTTTAAAACAGAACATAAAATGTCCTACTACCCCCCCATATCAACATGAAACTTTGAATGCAGCACTCTTCTCTTCCCATGGGATGACTACTACGTCTCAGCCCAAATGGTGCTCTCCTTTTTCTGGGAAAGAACAACAGGTACTATCATGAGGTGATCAGCACAACGTCTATATATGCATGATACATATCCACTTTCCTTCAAAGATACAGCAAAAGGCAATGAAGGTGCATTTTGTAGCAGATTTTTTAAGAAAGACGAATGCCCTGATTTTGATTTTAAAAGTCAAACACAGTGGGTACAAATCCCTGTAGAGCAAATCAAAGTAAGGCTTGCAGGTCTTATACCTTACAGTATAAAAAGAAAGTATAATTAGATAATTCAGGTTGCCTCATGGGGTATATCCAGATTTATTAATACCTGAGCAGAATGAAAGCACTGCACACATGGGGACAACCTGTCATTACTTAGAGAACAGTAAGGCTTAGTTTAGCATAATGGTAAGTGTTTCCCAGTAGAGAAGGTGTTGTTTCTGGAAACAGGTAATAAATGCTGTCAGGATCACATTTTAAATAACAGTGAAGTTGAAAGAGAGAAAGGTCTAGCTGGAAAGGTCACTTCTGAATTCTATTCTTTCTTGTTTCAGTTCCTCAGTCAGACTATTTATCCACCTGAAGAAGACTTGCAAAAAAGAAACGGAAAAGCAGCACATCAGGAAGAAGACAATGAACTGAGAAGGAAATTTGGTATTGTTAAAGATGTAAGAGTGTGTCTCAAGAGGATAAATCCTACTGAACTTATGGAGGATTCTGGTAGATCTTCTGCATTTAAATGGAAGGTAACCACTAGAACGGAGAAAAGGAAAAACATGTCAAAGGTATTTGATAGTCCATATACACACATAATGCATTCAGGCACTTTTAAGTAATTGTTACAGTGCACTCTTCAAAGCTTTTCATCTCAATTGCTGAGAAACTATAGTACTCCCATCCAGTTTTTAGTGAGAAATCAAGATTGGCATTCTCAATCTATTTATTGAGGAGAGCCTGCTTGGCATCCTAGGGGCTTTGGCATCTTGTTCTGTTCAGTCCATTGAGATCAGTGTAGCTTTTTCATTTTTAGAGTTTTTTGACTTAGATTTAATTTCTTATTTCTCTTTTTTTTCTGCAGAAGAAACTGGAGGAAATCTGTCTTAGTTTATAATCGTATAGAAATTAGAAGTATCTTTGAAAAAGAAAACTGCTTTTGTGCTTAGATTTTGCTATCAATATGTATTTTGCCATGTAGCTGTGAAGGTTTTAAGTCATTTGACCCTTTGTCATAAAACATTTTCTACAGGAGAATCTTGCAATGTTTATAAGTATTTACAGTGCCTGTATTTTAAATATCAGGGGCTATTGAGAAAACTGACTGTTGACAGCCATGAGTTAGCCACAATATTTTGACACTTTTATTTAGTTAAAACCTCAGGAGTGTTGTCACAATGAGACGAAATAAGGACCTCAATTTGATTTTTTGTTTTTATAACATTCCTTACATTCCTTTCACAGTTCCCCATTTTTAGTTCCTAAAAAGTTGCTAAACAACAGGATATAGAGTGCATGAGGACATTCTCTCAAAGACAAATTTCTCTCCAGTTGCGAGAGAGGGGCTGTAGCAGAGGCCAGTTCAAAACTGGAGCCTTGAATTTAATACTCTGAAGCCTCTCCACTCTCCCTCTCATTATGGTTTCACTCTGGAGCACAGTGACCCCATACTTTTCAAACAAGTAAAGTAGTCTTCAGAGCAGTTACTTGCAAAATGCCAAGGCCTGTCTTTTATTTCAATTCTAGCAAAAGTTTTGGTCAGGATGCCAGCTACTGCCGAAGTCTTTTCCAGGTCTATATACTGGTATAACTACAGCTGAAAGAAAAACCTTTTTCTGTGTAGAAAAAGTGTCCACTGACCTCTTACAGCAGTCTGTCTGTGCTAATGTCATGTTCTCCTAAGCAGAAACAGGAGGTTTTTGCTAGGCTGTTTTTGTTTAGGAAATAACTGACTTTTAATTTACAGATCTAGAAGCACAAGCTACAGGTCTTTAGTAGCCTATCTTCAAAAAAGTCTTGTCCTAAGTCCTTGCTTAGAAGTATCATTTGGCAGTTTTGTCTGCTGTTATAGTAGACTCTCAGAACAGGTATATACTTTATCTGCTTCCTGATATTCACAAATTCTTGGTTGTGAGTGGTCTCCTCTGTCTATTTTGTATTTTTCTGTGTTAAAGTTGTTAATTTATTTCAACATGGACATAAAATTTCTAACAAAATATACCATTTCAGTATATCTTTGTTCAAATTCTTAATCTGTAGTAATTAGCAGTCACCTGTATTTCACCAAGATGTGTTTGTATCATATCTTTTCAGTCTGTAGTGTTGCGTGTACATTTTGTGCATCTGAAATTTAAACCAGCATCACTAGCTCCTTCCAAGATCCCAGAGAATAGTCTACTTCTATTTGTCCCTGTATGAGGACATCATTATTGTGTGCTCAGCATTGTTGTATGTTCAGCATTAATGAAAAATATATTGTATATTTTGTGAAACACTTCAAGACCAGATAAAGCAATACCTTCCAAGGAGTTTGTTTAAAAAAGAACAGGCATGAACTACTATTTTTTCCTGCCAGTACCCAGATGAAGAATCTATTGTGAGAAAATTTCTGTGGCTTTCATTTTTCCTAAAATTTCCTTCCCCAGAAAGCTTCCAAGATGGCTTCTCAGGCCCTCCAGATTTTGATAGTTTTTCTCCAAAATGCATTGCCTAACCAGAAGCTCTTTGTGAGCAGGAACAACAGTCTTGGTCTAATATACTTTTTTTTTTAATACACTTAGGTTTTTTTTCCTACACTGCCAAGAGTTTTTGCACATTCTTATGAACCTAGCTCACTTTCTTTGGAAAGCAAAGAAATTATGGATTATGGATTAAGTGACAGGTGACTGAGAGTTTAGGTATTAATTGCCCCATTTGCAAGAAGTTTCTTCCTAGATAACATGGAAAAGAATAATACCTTAGTTATAAACACATGACTTCTCATCACACAGACCTTCCTATAGATACAGGTCTTCTTATTCAAGTAGTAAAAATTGCATGGCAAGGATATAAGCTCCAATTAAAGTCAAATCAATGCATGCATATTGGATCCTTTTTGTTTAACTGCAAACTGCTACTGGGACCAGTTTGTGCAAAGCAAAGCAAAGTAAAACAATGGAAATAATCTTAAAACAGAAGAAGAAGGAAGAGCATTCAACTCAAAGATGCCAAAATAGAAATGGAAAAACTGAAAAAAATGGAAAGTGAAAGTCTAAAGAAAGTCTAAAGATCCTCTTTTGGGAAGAGCATAGAACAAAGTTTGTGCATTTAAGATGACCTAGATGAATTTCCCAACAGTAATATTTCACTTTTGCATAAAAATACAGAGACTTGTGAAGTGTACTTTCTCTGCAAATACAACATTTGCAAAGGAGACATCCAGAGGAAAAAGAAATAAAAATACACTTCAAAAACCTTTAGAGAACGAGAGAAGTAATGTATAAACACAAGCAACAATAAGAAATCGATTCTCACTACTCTTAAATTATAAAACTTCAAATTAGTATGCTGGGGCAGGGGGATTGTTTGTTTTATTTTCTATTGTGCTTTTGTCCTTTTTTTAAAGACCATCTCACACTCAGTCTTCACTTCTGAATTTAATATACCTAAAACATATTGATTATTCATTCCTTCAGAATCCCTTCTATTGAGTGGGTTATTTAGGTATTATAGCCTGAATGTGTTCTCTCTTCCACTAATGGAGAAGTGATGAAGTTTAACAGGCTTGTACATCTGTGGGAGAAGAACTAGATCATACAAACAGGCCTTCAGTACTCACAGTACCACTAACCAGAAGTTTTTACATAGATACCTCTGTATTACTTGAATTTGGTAACACCTGAGCTTGTAATTTCAGATTTTCTTTTAAAATGAAAGTCATTTTACAAAGCTGAACTTTTCTTTTTTTCTTACTGCAGGTAGCAAAATACCAATATGAAAAAGAACTAGCCCCATTAGTTTATACTTCTCCAGGGTTTTCCCTCCACCACACAAATCTTGTGCCACAGTGAAGAAATTGGCAGCGATCCTTCTAACAAAATCTTCAAATCTTGCCCAATTGGAGTCTGACATTCGGCTCTTGCCTGAGACACCATGGACAGAGGGGCAGCCCAGGGTGGCGGGAGTTGGGAGATTCCCACCTCGACTGGGAAATGAGACCAGCAAGAGGAAGGACAGAGCTCTTTCTCTTGGGTGCAGCCTGCATCTGACTGGACACCCTCAGTCTGGAACCAGATCACATTTTCACCATTTACCTATAAAGACTGCCAAGAGCAGCAAGAGTCAGGGGTGCTCACTGGAAATAAAATTGTTTCACTTGAATGCCTGGGTTGCAAGTAGGCATTTGCTGATCTGTTATTCTGAAATTTCTTTCCTATTTGGCTAATCCTCCAGATTGTTTGCTGCTAGTGATGTGTTACATCTCCTTAGAGGCAGAAATATCTAAAAGTTTGGTTTAAGGATTAAAGATATTAAGTGTAGTTATTTAACATAATAAGAAAAAGGCCCAAACATGTTTCCTGTTAAACACTGGGAGAACTTTAACTACATCCAATACCAACTTAAACCAAGATAAAACCTATAAAGCAAAAACAGCATCTAGTGGCATGCAAATGCATAAATCCAGGCAGAGAGCTTGAGAGTTTCTGACCATATTGCTGGTTTCATAGAACCCACCGGCTCGTCTGTCTACCCGCTGCTGTGCTGGTTTCTTGAAGCTGCTGTTGATAGTACATTAGACCCTGACAGTACAAGATTATTTCATGCTCCTTCTTTGGCAAAGGGGAGATTTCTGATCTCTAATGAAAAGTGTCCCATCATTTCTACTTGAATTACTTCATAAGGTAGTGAACTTCAATATATTCTCTGTGGTTTTAGTGTTATACCTGGATGAGCAGCCTGCAGGCAAATGCTCAAAACTACCAAGTAAATGGTTTCCTTGGCATCCTACACTGCCTGCAGATCAGCCCACAGGTGGGCTGAGCAGTCAGCAAAGGAGCCTAAAAGGGAGGTTAGTTCCTCTGGACATCACCTGGAAAATGCAGCAGGGTAGGATTTGATATTCATAAAAACTGTATGGATCATTTTACTCAATAATCCAAAAACGTGACTCAAATGAGCGAGCGCTGAAATCTCAGTCCTTAAATTTACTTTAAACAGCCTAATAATGTAAATTTCAATAGTAGCTTGTTGGTCAGTGACCCAAGCATAAAGTAGAAATCTTAGGTTTTGTACATTTTGTATCTCTCTAACCTGAAATGTTCATTTTCTAGTTGCCTTATGAAACTGCAGTACAAGACCAAGGCATGCTCAGTATTCTTCGTATGTCTGCTGGAAGCCAAGGGCTACACAGCTGCTAACTGTGCACAGATGTAGATACCTCCCATCAGTATGTTCTCATTTCCTGGAAGCAAAGTAAATAGAAAGGTTGGAAGTGACATGACTTCACTGAATAGAGTACTAGAGCATCTTTTCCAGCAAGTATAAATTGTTCCATGGCTTGATGTTTGTTATTTCTGGTTTGGTTCATTATATCTTTTGCATAGTATAATAAAGTTGCTAAGCTGTCCTGGTTTTTGTTGTTTTATTTACTGGCATATTTTGAGAAAAATCACATGGGTGTGGAGTTGCTCTTTATTAAAAGGCAAAAAGGGAATATTTTAAAAGAAAACCATAGATTCCATTTACCACCTCACAGCTTCCTCTATCCACAGGGCCTTTTATATACTCTCTCCTGACAGCAGATGCTCTGTAGTGAAGGAATGGCCTGCTGTCCATGCACAGACCAAACACATTACCTAAGTACTGTGCAAACTAAAGAAATGTATAAAGTATGTGCCATATTCTAACAACCCTTCCAACAGAGAGCCTTGCTTTCTATGCTGGGGAGCCCCCATTGCATATGGGCCTCAGAGTCCCAATACATCTTTGTAAGGCTCAGTTCCCATTGGTAATTTTCCCATGAAATGCTCCACTCTTTTAATTCTGTGAAATATCATAAAAGCTATATACCCCCAAACAAATAAACAAACAAAAACCACTCCTTTCTCTCCCATTATTCATTACTAAAAAAAAATTACCCTCCAAATACAAGATTTTCAGCCCTATGCCAAAACTCAACACAACATAAATAATCACATATTTTAAAAAGTTAGGTCTCACCATGTTTTCAGTCTTCCTTCCAATTAGCAATCATTTTATAAAGTTGTTTAGAGTTTAGATCAAATTGATCTGGAATGACAAAAATGACCCCAACTAACAATGAGCAATCTGGAGAGAATAGCAAATTTGCAATATTTGACAATTTTGCAAATTTAGCAGTGCTGCTTTGCTATATTCTTTTCATAATTTCCCACCATTTTACTGGAATAAACTGTGATACGAGCATCTTCTCCAATCTGCTTTTGAGGTAGATAGGTAGGTAGGTATCTTGATCTTTATTTTTAAGTTCTCAAAGAGAAAAAACTTTTGAGTTAGGCTTCAGTGATTATGTTTCAAATGTTCCTTGAATGTGGTCTTTGTAGTTAGAAGAACTCATGTAATAAAAAGGTTTTCTATCTTCTTGAATTCATTGTTCTTTATTTATACCTTTCCTCAATTCAATTCCTTTCATGAACATTATGTTTATGTAGAGATTACAATAACCTATAAGTGTTGAGTTTTTGAAGCACCTTCACATGGAAGTGCCTCTTGCCGCAGACAACACCTGTGCAAAATGTTTCCTTTTGTATGTGAAACAAGATTTATAGGTAGATATAATAGATGTAATCAGGTTACCTAGAAAATTTAGAAAGATAGATATTGGAATTTCAAAGTTAGATACAGTGTGAGCCAAATTGCTAAGGCTGTAATTAAATATTTTTTTTTAGATAATCTGAGATAAATAGCAGGTTTAGGTTTTTACGCAGTAACGTGTTGCTGGTGCAGGAGAACCCTGATAAGCAAGCTGTCCCTGAGGGAAAAAGGAAGACACATATTTGAAGACTGTGGAAGATGGAGATAGGGGAATTAGAGTGCATCATAAGTGGCACATAAAAATGAATATCCAGAGATCAGAATGTAACACGAAATGAATACCTATATTGTTTATCTGATTTTTGGCATGCAGTACCATTACTAATTTTAGGTGCTGGGGCTGTGTTTCATCAAAAGTCTTCAGGCTTGGTTCCAGTTCCAGAAGACTTTGCTTCTGGTAAACTAAAACCAGCGCTGATCCTTCCTTCCCGCGCTTCTGTCTCTCAGAGGCCTCTGGATAAAGAGCCTTTTCACTGGGCTGTCCCCACGCTGCTCGATTAAAGATAGAAATTTGGTTTCTTTGGACAAGTAAGAAGTAAAAAAATGTTTTTGACAAATCTGTTGGTCATGCAAAGCTTTGGCTTCTGAAAGGGAACTAGTGGGAAAAAGCAAAAGTGAAACTGTTTCTTAGTTTTATATTGACATCTTATCCAGTAAAGTGTAAACAATACAACAAAACAATAACAAATGAGATATTTACATAGCAGAAAATCAGGCTTAGCCCTGTGGAATTTTTATATCAAGATTTTGTTACCTCAGCAAAAATGCTAGTGTCTGATCACGCATCTGCTTTCATTTACTGGCATGTGTTAATGTATGAGTTCGTAAAAGTCACAATTACCCTTGAGGCAAAAAGCGTGTGAATCACTCCCGAGCCCTCCTGTTACCAGCGGTTTGACATGCGACATGAATTAAGTTCTTCCTCAAAAACAGTCTCTCCTGCCTGTCTGCCCAGCAGCTCGTGCTGCCGATGAGAGCTGCGAGGTTGTTCCCGTCCTGCTGCTTCCCGGCCGGCAGCGCTGACTCTCAGCCAGCGCCGGCTCCTGCCTGTGCCCAGGAGCCCTGCGCTCCGGCTCGGGATATTAAGAGCCCTAATGGCACTAGATGCCCCACTCGTTGCTGCCAGATCCCACCCCAAGCATGTGTATAAAAATGCAGGATGCTCACCTGAGCGGGGCATCGATGACGAGCGCTGGCAAATATGACCAATACCGACTTAGCTGTTCTGAAATTGGCTTATGCTAAATGTTAATGGCAAGGCATGCTAAAAACACCATTTCACTACTTCCTTCACAGGCACAAAAGAATAGATCTGTAAGTCACAAAAATCTGGCTCGAGTACTTTTTTGATCCAAGCTGATTATGGTAAAACAGCTGACAGTCAGTCTGAAGTTCAGAGGTGGAAGAGAAAATCCACTAACACCCTTACTGCAGGCAGGGGGAAAATGAGTGAGTTACTTCCTTGAATCTTTCACTAATATTACACTGTTCGCTATGCTGATGGCATTTGAAACATGCACGGTGCAAACAACAAGACCCGAACGGTTTGGTAAGGGTCCTAAACCAAAACAGATATTAAAAAAAAAAAAAAGATACAATCTATTGTCATATAAAAACAGCCTTAAGATAGAAGATGCCAGGTGAACATCTATGGCCTGTTATTCCTCATGTCAGACTGGAAGACCTAGCCATTGCTTCTGGCCGTTCGTAAATCTGTGAAATTGCTACATATATTTTACTGACTTAAAACCTGTCTGAGTTTGGTAGAATAAATTACCTCCCAATTGCCATGGTCAGATTTGCTTCTGGAACTATATAACATCATCTGTTAGAATCCAATGGGAATTTCCCAATCTTTTAGCAAGAATCTGTGTTAGGAGACACATTAGTAATTTGAACGCAGATAATAATCCCCTTCTGCAGTTCACATTAACATCCATCATTATACTCAACCGTATTTAAACACCTCCTTTGTGTACTGAAATTCCAGAAGTCATTCCAGAAGTCCAGACATCCCAAGTTTTGATGAGAGGGTCCAAGGTAGTACAGAGGACAGCCAGGAAGGAGGGTTTCCTGCTAACAAGAAACCTCAGAATCTTTTTTTTTTTTTTCCAAATTTAGCTTCAGTGTGAATCAGATGAAGGTTGTTTCCTCACCATCTCCCACTCAGCAGGAAGCCTATTGGTCTCGGCGCTGCAGGCGCTGCCTCAGGAGTATCGCCAACAGCAGCCACGTATCAGTGTCACTGAGAGCAGGGGGTTCCCAGACTCCCTGCCTCCGTGGCTGATTCATTGGGGATTGCCATGGGGAGAGTGGCTTAAGGCAGCCTCTGCTTTGAAGGATTCCACAAATGCTCACTGCATGCAAGAAATTCAAACTCCAAAACCTGCAACCTTTCAAACACAGCTTGCTCCATCGGGAAGCCTTCAATCTAAACTCTCCATTTGGAAGCTCCTTTTAGCCCACAGATTTTCACAACACGATGGAGAAAAAACTCATTTCATGCAGTAGGAACAATAGTAACAACAATGTGAATGATGTGAATGTTAAGTCTTTTAACTTATGCAACCTCTCATAACATATGTGACTATCAGGAACCTCTCTGTGGTTGCTCTTCAGATGTGAGGGGTGATGTGTGCTGATCTTCAGCTGGCAGTTCTCCAAAATTGCTGTTCCCTGCTGCTCCCCAGCAAAGTCTTATTTCTTGCCCCCTTACAAACACTGGTCTCCTGTCTGCTGCTCCGGCTAGAAACTCCTCATAGCAACATCCTTGTTTTGTGGTGTGTGTACAGCATCGAGCAGACAGCTCCTAGCACTCAGATAGTACAGAGAAGAAGAAAGTAATGGATTTAAAGTCCTGTTAAATCCATTAATAAAATACATAATCCTCTAACAGGTGGGTGGATATTCAGCTGTATTATTTTTAGAGATGAAGAAATTTTCATTTAATTAGCAGTCCAGCTACTCCACGTTAAACGTGTTGTCCCTTAATAGAAGGACCATGTCTTGCAGATTTCTGACTTACCTTAATATACAAATGGAGTCAGGGATAACCAAAGGTTCTCATTACTTTGATATAGGTACTGAGAACTAATGCAAACTCACACTGAAATTGCTAGTGCTGTTGGGCATTCCTGATCACTGTGGAAAGCTGCAACTGCCCCGGCTTAGAATCATAGAATCGTTAGGTTGGAAAAGGCCTTGGGCAATTACAGTAAATAATTCATGCCTGAAACTTAGGCTTCAAAAATCCAAATCACATCTGGCCCGGGTGTTCCACTTCACATCTGCTTTCTGTATCGCTGGGTGCTGTATCTCTCAGAGACCCTCATATAACCGTCTGCTAGACTTCTAACAGCCCTACTTTCTACCATCAGTTGGGAGAGATAAATGCATGTTTGGAACCCAAATGAAAGAAAATTACCATTTTCTTCCTCTTTCTTCCCCATGCAGCGGCTATGGGAATAGACTCTCAGTCTGGGACTGATCTTCTGCCCACGAGGCAAACACATAAACTGTCTGCAGGTTTCACAGGACGAGACTTTCTGCAGAGAGCCAGAGGCAGAAGTTTTCATTCCAGCGCGTGACAATGTGGTTAGAGTTAGAAAACAGATTGTATGAAAAACTACCTTCTTCCTCTGCAGATGTGCTGCTTGTGTGTCTGAGTCAGAGCTGCTAACGTTATGGGCAAACCCTTTCTGAAAAATAACTCTGAAAGGTGAGTTAAGGAATGGACCAAACCATCTTTCAAGTTGGGCACTCTTAATTTAGAAAACAGAGACCATGCTTGGTACCTAAATCTACTGTCTTACATGAAAGCTGAAGAATAGCATGGTGTGCTGTGAGAAGCCAGACTACTACTTGTTGCGCAGTTTGGTCATCCAAAGGACCAAACTTATTCTGTTTACACCAGAATCAATTCAAAAAGCAACTAGTGAAATTCATGGAAGACAGTGGGTCCTAGGGTATTATATACTAACCTGGCAGAGAAAATGATTTCACTTTGAATGGCAAAGCATAGAAAATTCATTTGTAATGTAAAAATATATGAAAAAGCACATAAAGCATTAGCAATTAGGAATTTTAACCAAATTCTAAATTTTGGTTTAAAAAAATGGAATCAAAAATAGTAGGTGATAGTATCTATTTCTTTGCTGTTTGGATTTCAGGAGCTTGGGGGTTTATATTTTTCATCTCTTCTCTGTTCCAGTGAGGGGCAGACATACGCTATCATTATAAAATGACACCCGAGACATGTACATGGAATGGCAGGAAATGAAGTTTTTTCCTAAAAGGTGCAAATATTGTGAGGTAGCTAAAACAATAAGAGTTGTTAATTCTCCTACATTAATCATTTTAATTGTGGTTGTTTACTAAAATACTTGAAATGTTTAAAATGTTGATTCAGAGCAATCACAGCTTAGCATTCTGATAAATATCCATGTAAGTTCATTTGTAGCTCTCACTCAAGCTAAAATTCAAGGCTAGTAACAAATATGTTAATAGGAAAGTATATAAAAATATTTTTCATATGAGACTGATGAACCCTCTTCCAAAGCAAAATCCATATCAGTTATCATTATTTGCATGTGAGAGCATACCAAGCATATTCCAAATGAGAAAAAGATATCACTTTGCTAGTAACTTATATTTGTACAATGTACAAATAGGGAATTTGGTGCCTTCTCTTAGAGAGATTGAAAATCCCACCAGAAGAGAAAAAGAGGCTGCAAAGGCCCCCACAAAAGCTGTGCCACAGTCAGAAATTTAACCCAGGGTATCAGAGATGATTCTTAAGAGCAGGCCAATCTTAGAGAGATTCTCCAATGGTTAAAACATACAAACAAACTTTTTAATAAAAATCAGTGTTATGGTGCCAGAATGCCAGGCAGCTCCCATCGAGAGGGCTGGGACTGACCCCTGTAAGTTAGCTGAGTCTTCACTCAAGAGAAAGAAAAACAGAAAGGAGACACACGAAAGTGGCAAGATGCCCAATTCCACAACATTAAATAGCTGGAGTCAGAAAAAAATATTGACATCAGAAGTTACCAAACTGTACTGCATTGGAGGATGTGTTGACGTGGGAGAGGAGCGGACATTTCACACACCTATATCCAGACGAGTGGCACTTAACTGTTGTGCTGGAGACAAGACCGCTTTGAGTAACAAAGGAGGAAAACTCTCCACTTCCATTCAGCAGAGGCAAGGCTTGCTCTAGGGCCTTCTGCATCCTAGAGCAAGTGTCCCATCACCATCCTGATTACCTACTTCACCTTGAGTCACCCAGACATTTGATTTGCTCAACACATATTGCACACCTGTTTTCATTAAAGATTTCAAAAGGGTTAATTCTGTGCCTGTCGAGGAAAAAAATCTCAAATTTTCAAAAAAATATCTTGCTTTATCAAGATATCTCTGAGAGGAGATCCAGGGTTTCATGGAAGCAGAGGACCCAGACTGAGCTCCCCAGCTCCTCTTCGATGAGTCCAGCTCAAGTAATTTTTCATTAGTGACTCTCTCACCCCACTTCCTTTACTTTGTGACATTAATATGATGCTAGACACTAACTCACCACTCTGGAGACATATGTTAGAAAGGCAAAATATCTAGTCATCTTTAGGCGGTTTGCCACCATCCATCACCAAGCCCATTTCAGAGACAACTGCAAGAGTTGGACCAGAAAATAGATTTTAAACCATATTACACATGGGAAACAAATACTGTCCAGGAAGCCTTTTTACAGGTCTAAATTATAAATCATTCCTTGGAAGAATTTTTATTTTGGAGAAGCATTTGTTGAAATGTTGCATTTGACCACAAACAGCTGGGCTGCTTATTCATTTGGTATCATTTACATCCATAGCAACTTGTTTGACCCACTTTGTATATATGTCCACAAAATGGGAAAGAAGAAGAAATAATATATGTGTTTGTGTCTGTAGTATATGCTTACATATAGTTATATATACTTGTAAGTATACACACACACCACAATGTCTGAAGAGATACATCATTTCATCTTATGTTAAAGAAAATTCAAGAAGAAAATAATTTAGTTTCAACTCCACTTACGTAGGATAATGAATTTTCAAAGGCAGGAAGAGTTCTTGTGTTGATAAAACATTTTTCTTCAGCTTCTGCAGTACGTGGAGCTTTGTTACATGGAGCTAATGCTACCTAAGGAACATAACAGTGAAATTTAGCAAGATTGAGCCTGATTAACTCTGTTTGTCTGCACTCAGAGCTGACGCAAATGAATGCTTCAGCTGTCACAGAGCTAACTAGATTTCTCACTAAGTTCTTAGCAATATATGAAAATACACATCCACATGCACATCAATAACATAATATTGAGCATAATTCAGTGTAGCGTGGTTTTACTTAAACATACACACAAAATAAAAGAAAGCAGGCAAGCATATGAAGAAGGAAATGATGACCTAGAAAAGTTCCTGATGAGATATTTAAAAATATACTAGAACAAAATAGGAGAAACAACTGTTTCTCTTTCTTTTCAAAAGTTCAATGTACTCTACTAGATTCTGATCATGACTTTTGGGAGCTGTTTGGTTTGTAGCAAAAGCCAAAGCCTGCTGGTTTTAAAGATGGGCACCTCTGGCTAGTGAACCCAGAGGCTGCAAGGCTGCTGGTTCGTGGGACAAATCTCCTGTCACGCTGGTGCAAGAGCTGGGCACTGAGTGCGGGGGGAGTCATAGTCTTCACCACATATAAATTGATATGAGTTAATGATAACGAGCAGGATCCACATTAGGAATCCGGAATGAGACGCCCTGATACCACCAGTTCTGTGAGTCATTTGATCCTTGGGTATGGGCTCCCTGAGGTAACTAGCAGGAGCTATTCAGTACTCAACACTTGCCATCTATCATTGCTTTCATTTGAAAAAATTCAAGATTTCATCTCAAAAAATCTTTCATTTAAAAATGCTTTCATTTAAAGCATGAGAAAAAACCTCTTCATTGGCATTTACTATGTGGGACTCTTGTGAGCATCTCTCCTTACAGTCATAGGGGTATCTGGAAAAGGCCACTAATGCTGGCAACTGCTCTGTGGCTACACAGACCATCAATAACAACTGCAGATCTACTCTTGCCCTCAGCCCTCGTCCACAGCAGTGTGAAACTAGCATTGCAGCACTTCGCAAGACACTGTTTGAAAGAGGATAAGGAACCTGAAAGCAAACAGATGACGAAAGCTTTCTGCTTTCCCAAGCCGTTGGGGCTGCTCAGGAAGACAAAGGCAGAAGATGGTGGCACTGGTGATGTCTCACACAGTCAACACTCCCCTCATGTGCAGCATATTTAATTTGGGGTTTAAGAACAATTCACCCCTTTGTAAAGATTGCCCACTGTGACCACAGCGCTGAGGTGAAGGTCAGTACGAACGGCTTATCTACTGCCTACACGTTAGTCACACAACCTGAAGCCTATGAATTGTGCAACAGGGCCATGTTTTGCACTTTGCGGTTCACAGCTCTGCTCTCAGTTAAGTGCTCCCCATGCCACTGCTATTCCCCAGTGTTTCACTGTAAACCCACCTCTGATAACTATCTTCTATAAACTATACAGGCACTCTCGTCATAACTGAGCTTTAAACAAAACTCAGGTTGAAGACACATGTTGGACAGGCTGGATTGCACTGGTTCGCCCTAATGTGATAATGTCACTTGAGGCACTAAGGAACTGAGCAAACCTCAGCAAACCTGAATGTTGTTAACAACAAAGGAAATTCTGCTGAAAGAAACTGAGAGCACAAAACAAGCCCCTTCCCAAGTGGCTAAGCTCTGCAGAGGTTATTCACAGAGCTACTTCATGGGCTCAGCATGGGCACTATGAAGGGAAGAACTCGAGCCATAGATCATTCACAGCACTTGCATCGAGCAGAGCCTCTGCAGGAGCACCTCTCTCTGCATTCACTACATGCAGAACCCAAGAAAACTAAGCTCTGGATTTATCATCGTCCCCATTTTGATTCCTAAAGCAGACAGTTTTGAATATCTGCTAATGTACATGCCTGGGCTGTGATTCTCAGAAATCCAGTATCAACCCAAACCAGTTCTCCGTACATTCATATTCAACAAATCATTTCATTTGTGTAACATGCACACTCAGCTCCGTAACACAGTTGTCATGCAGCTAAATTTGGCCGCAGTTACAAGGCTTGTTTAAGATCACACAGCAATTCACACCGACACGCGTTATCCAGGAGTCCCAGCTCTCAGCACACCAAGTCCCCCTCTCTTTCATCTATTATTTTTTTCCTAACATCTTACAAAATTCCCTAAATATGAATTTCTAAAATACAGTGTCAGAGTAGTAGTATTTGCAGTAGGAAAAACTCAATTTTTGCCTTCATACTGCATTTTTTTCTCCTATAGTTTTGTATTTTAGATCTAAACTTTAGAAGTTTCTGCTGAAAATATTTGAAAGGGAGTTAATATCCTGAGTGCCACAGTTTCTGAATGCCTAATGTGGGCATCCTAAAGGGCACGAATTTCCATTAAATGCAGAGCAATTTCCCAATAGGATTAGAACTCTTTAACAAGTGCCTGAAAAAGGAGGTATCCAAAAATCCCCAGATCCCAGTCACTCTTGGAGCCTGTGAACTGCTCTCATGAAGAGCTGTGCTTTTGACCCCAAAAAGAGCTAGAAATTCTGCCCTAGCATTGCAGCAAAAAGCAACAAAGCTGCCGGCTTCACAGGGACACGCTAAAGATATTTTTAACATCTTCTGCTCTCTGTTAGTTATAACACCCTTTTGAAGGTTAAAAAAGAAAACCAGATTCCAACACGCATAAACCAAAACCCAATAGTTACTTTTGGCACCATCTGACACATTCCTAGCAGTCTCAGCAGGAAGGCCAGGAACAGGTTGGACATAAAGCCACCGAGGTCCGATCTGAAAATAATTCAGCCATACTAGAAAAATGCTTTAAAACCTTTTAGACAAGGAAAACCTCTTCAAGCAAGAGTATTATTATACACGGGTGAGCCATAACTTTTAAATTCAGTTTTACAGAACAGCGAATGCTACTTCCCCTCATCAAGGCGCAAGTACTGAGATCTTTACTCACAGAAGCAACATTGCTAAAACCAACAGCCAGAATACAAATGTGCTACCAAGTCAAACAGCAGACACATTAATAGGAGAGGGAAATCATGCCTCTTGAGTTCCAGCCACATACACATCCGTAAAAGTCAGATTTATTCACACAGATGCTCAGTGAATTCTAATCAGATCCAAATTAGGAGGTCAGGCTTTTGCTTTAACTATTGCTTGCAGAGCACAAACACACATGCACGTTCTCCTAAAAACCCCAGCAATTCAGCAGCAACACTCATTAACCAGGCCCTGCGCCACGAAGGGCCTTGTTATCAAGAAACCCTGAGCAGAGTTATTCAATGTGCTCCTTTACTGCCAGCCTGTAACGCAGCCCTGACCACAGAAGGCTATGCAGGTTTATGAAGGGAAAGCCACTAATGAAGCACTATAGTGCAAAGAGAAGCTTTGTGTCTTCTCCACACACAGGAACTTTTCTTCAATTTTTCAAAAAGGTGGCCAAGAAAATTGGCTGGCAAGAACATTAATTTGGTTTCATCTCTAGGTAGAAAATATAATACCACACATCCTGGAGAGCATCTTCTCATAATGAACCACGTTCATTACGGTGAGAAAAGAGGATCCAGTGAAGCGATTCCTTTTTTAGCCTTTTCAGCATCATTTTAAGATGTTGAGCTCAGCCCCTGTGGGACAGGAAGCTGGTGATCCACTGGAATAATGGAAAACTCAAAAGCAGACATAAACTTACAGGGGCCTTGAGCAACCATTCACTTCTTCCAGCATTACTTAAAAACAGCCACTGATTTTTTACACCCAGTTAGAATCTCCAATTTGAGCAATACTTGCAAAAAGTCTTATGGGAAAGTACATCTGTGCTTCTCAAAAGCAAAGCGCTAAATGTAAAGTTAAAGCTAAGTAAAGCTAAAATGTGGAACACCTTAAAAAGCAAGGAGGTTGCACCACTGTACCGTAGACTGCTCACTCTCTCAAGATGATTGGGAAATTTAATAAAATAATGTTGGGAAAGGTCTCAAAATCTTTAAGTGAAGGAAAGGAAAAACATTAAGGAAAAACATGTAATGGTGCCCCTGAAACCAAAAACTGACAGAAATGAATTGCTCCACCACAATATCTTACTGTTTAAGGTTTGCCATCATTAGGGTATTACTTTTATATGTGCAGTATGTGCACAAAGTCATTAGCTGAATACCAGGTCAGGACAGTTAAAGGGCATAGGTGAGAACAGATGAAATAAGCTTAACTGAAGTTTCCTTTGTAGAAGTGACATTTTTATCAATTAGATAAAATCAAGATCTGATGCAGGATAGTTACATAGTCTCTTATTTAAAAGGACTCATTTCTAAATCTAGTGGCTACACGAAAAAGTCATCAGAGAGTAACCAGGGTACAGCCTAAAGGTCAAAAAATTACAAGACAAAGAACCAAAAAGGATAAAGAAAAAATAATGTTAACCCTGAAATACCACTGGTAACTTTTAAACTTATCTCAGTATTTTGACAGGGGCTCAGTTCACCATTTGAGTCTTACAAGCAGACAGGTTAGATCATAGAATCA
>JAUBNY010001146.1:6309726-6348219 GCA_032275445.1 Crypturellus soui
GCCGGGGGCCCATAAGAGCGGCGGGCGGCGCCGCCGCCGGCGTGCGGGTCATGCAGGCGGTGCTGGCGCCCGGCGGCCCGGCCGCCTCCCGGCCCTTCAAGCTGCGCAAGAGCTTCGGTAGGAGCCGGGGCCGGGGTCGGGGTCGGGGCCGGGGCCTCGGGCGCGGGCCGGGGCCGCGCACACGCGTAACGCGGCTCTCTTCTCTCGCGCAGCCACCAGGCGAGAAGAAGTAGCCGGGATCCGGGCGAAGTTCCCGACCAAAATCCCGGTAAATCTCTCTGTGGTGCCGGCGGAGGTTGGTGCTGCTCTTTAAAGAGAAACACTGGGACTTGATATTTATTTATTTATTTTAATTTTCCTTTAAAAGAGTGGGGGAGGGTCTCAGTGTTTTAGACTTTTTTTTTTCTTTCTAAGCGTGACTTTAATTAAAACAGGTAATAGTTGAAAGATACCATAAAGAAAAATACCTCCCTCTCCTGGACAAAACCAAGTTTCTGGTCCCTGAGGAGCTGACCATGATGCAGTTCATAACCATCATCAGGTAGGTGAGGGGGGGCTGTGTTGGGCTCTGTGGCAGGTCCCTGAGCAGGTGCTTTCTGTCACTCTGCTGTAAAACCTGGCTTAATTTCTTTGTGTGGGAGGAAAGCATAACGGTATCTCTGATGACTGTCATCTCTTGCAAGTGCTTAAGTGAATAAGCTTATGTCAGGCTTCTCTCTTACTTTGAACCTGCCTGATGAGTTTAAGGAAGTTGTATTGAGGCTCTGGGGCTCTTGCTGGCTTGCCTTTTTTAATGTAGTTTACTGAACCTGCTCAAGGTTGCAGCAGCTCACAGGTGTGAGCTGTGAGTGCTCTAAATGCTTCTTACAGCTTCTTAATGCTTCTATCCCCAAAAGAGTATGTAGAAGTCCCATAAAGTCAGTAATAGTCTCTGACCAAGCGCTACAAAGCCCATAGCTTTCATGCAAGGTTTCTGTAAAGTACAGAAGAGCTTTCTAGATACCTAATATTTTCTATAAAGATGCATAACTTGAGCTACTGTTTTTGGTTTCTAATCAGAACTTCTTTTGGTAGGTGGGAACACACAGGCTAGACTCAGTAGCAGTCATGGTCTAACAATTTGATTTAAACCTCAGAGCACAAGCCTTCCAGCTTTCAAACATAAAGTTAACTTCCTGCTGATGAAAGATGTTAAACCACATAATGACTTTATACAGCATTTCTTGGTCATAGTTCATGTTACTACTCTGCATAATTTATTTCAAAGACTAGAGATGAATCTTTCTTGAATTTACTAACACTTTTTTTTTTTTTTTTTTTTCTTCCTCTCCCCTCTTACCTCAGAAGCAGAATGGCTTTAACTGCTACACAAGCTTTCTACCTGCTGGTGAACAATAAAAGCCTTGCCAGTATGTCCTTGACAATGGCGGAAGTGTACAGGGACTACAAAGATGAAGATGGCTTTGTGTATATGACATATGCCTCCCAGGAGATGTTTGGATGCCTCTTGCCCACTGCTCGAGGGAAAACTGTGGAATGCCTTTAAGAAAACCTAACATGGTGGTATCTACTTGCTGTGCCTAAGCAGCTATGCTGTGAATCATGTCGGTGACATGAAGCTTGGAGATGCTCCTTCTAATGAGTTCTTGGGCTCGGTACTGGGGAGTGATGACCCAGAGGTTGGCAGGACCAGCTTGAGGCAGAAATGGTGGTTCACTTCCTAGATAATAGTTTGGAGATATATATATATATGTTTTATATTTAAAGACACTATGGGCTTTTGAAACTGCACCTCCTATTTTCTTTGTAATACTAGTATATTTTGTAACTGCTTTTTAAGATGTCCCTAAAACCTAAGGGTAAAATAAAGATGCTTTTAAGTATTGGGTTGAATGTTAACGTTAATTTGGGGAAAGACTGTAGAAAACTACCAGAACTGTTACAGGACAGTCTCTCTCTTGCTCTTGTTGGTTCCCCCTCCCTCCTCAGTTCCCCTTAAAAAATGAAAGATTGCATGCACAGAAAACTTCTGTATGTCTGAATGGAATAATACTTAAGTTTGGTCACATCAGAGCAGAATCAGATTTATAAATGGCTCAGGGCTGGTATCAGGTTTAAAAGTAGACTTTACCAGTGCTAAAGCAAAGCACAGATGCAATGTACATTAACACCTCGATAACCTGCTACAGTCATCTGCTACAGAAACTGCAGTGAATGCCTATGAGAAAGGTAAATTTTGTTTTAAGGGTGTAAAATGATTGGTAGTAAGCATAGCCAAAATACGGATTTCAGAACTTGAACTCTAGTTTAAACTAATCAACTATTCAAGAGCCTCACCTTACTACTGAATCCTGCCAGTGTGGTGTAGGTAGGTGGGTAGCCTCTCCTTCCCCTGGAGGCACACTAGTGTCTCTTTCCTTCACAGGGAAGGGAATTTCACAGACCCTTCTCTAATGTGGGCAGCATGTATTGTATCTTGCAATTAAGTGTACCGGTGTCTCTAGAAAATGTCAAAAATACCAAGTAGTGAAATGCTGTTTCATCTAACGTGCAAACTGAGTGCCTAAGTAGGAACCACAGGAGGCTCAGCCTGAAGTGTAGCCCAAGCTGACTTTTTCCCTTCTCCTGGAAGTGAGGTAGGTATTGAAGTTGTAGTGTTCTTGTTGTGCATAATGAACTTAAAACGCCAGCTCACTTAAAATCTGTCACTGAGCAGTTAATTATCATTATTCAGCAGCCTCAATTTAAGAATCTTAATCTTTTTCATCCTACAGTAAGATGAAAATTCAGTGTTCAGTACTGAGTTGATATTTGCAGAGATTAATGGGGAAACTATTAGCAAAGGAAGGAATATATGTGCATTACAACCTTTCATAATAGTTCTCTTGCACTAACCATCTCCTGAACTTGAGGCTCTGGGCATGTCTGTGTTCAAGCCTCTAAACCTGAAAAAAGCTACACTATTTGCCTGCTAGGGGGTACCTGCCTTATTGATGGTGTTTGGCAACTTGTAAAACATAGAGGGGAAGCACAAAGAAATCATTGACCTGACTGAGTCAGTGGAAAGGGTAAGGCTATGTTATAGCATGGGTTATGAAAACATGTGGACTTTTGGCTCCCAGACTATGTTACCAGGGTAGGTTTTTGCTTATACTCATAATAGAAACAGTTTCCACTTTGCAAATTGAACTGAAATGGTTGCTTGTTAGGAGCCCTGGGGAAGGCAGGAAGACACCTGTTTGGCAGGAGCTGTGCGGGGCACTGCTGAGCAGCTGGGGGAACCTCGGCAGGCACAGGGAGGGGGGGTGGGAACACCCCGAGGTCTCACCAGGCTCAAGCTCTCTTGCCAGTCTAAGAGCTGGCCTAACATTTTGCTCCACTGACTCCTCTGTGTTTGTCTTCCTGTCTTGCTTGATACTTGGTACTTTAAGAGGAAAGCCCTCCAAGTCTTGGCTGGAGCAATCATGTCTGAAAGCCAATTTATTTTTTTAATATAGTGGTTTAATATAGAGGTTTAAGTGTTGATCCCTCCAGTGGTTATTGCCAGTAGGCTGTGTGGTGTCTAACAGATGGAGTCGTAGATTCAGCCCCCTGTCCTCCCCCAAAATACAGTAAGGTCAGTTCCAGGTAAAAAAAATTAGACATGTTTAAATTGGCTTCTTCAAGAGAAGACTGAGTAGCTGGGAAATCTTCACCACTGGGTAATGGCAACAAGCCTGCCCTCCTCATGTCGTTAAAGGAGATAGGTATTACTGTCAAAGGCAGGCTATTCAAAAAAACTTAGAATACAGCAGGAGCTGGATGTCCAAATAAATAGCAGTCATCCTGCTGTCGGAGTTGCCTTGGCTTGACTAGGAAGTTTGGCTTCAAGCAAATGTCTCTTGAACTGTGGGGAACAATGCTGAGAGAAGAAGCAGGCAGGGGTACGGGGAAAGGGTCTCTGTCCTGCCTGACATACTGACATCAGCAACTGAGATAACCACAACTGCTCCCAACATAGCTGCTGTTTGAAGAGACAATATTTGCTTAGACCATTGATAACTGATCAGAGATGGGAGCATAGTTATTGCAATGAAGGGTAGCACTGTAAGTCCATGTAAATCTTACAGTTGTTTTTCATGCATCTCATTTAAAAAGGGGAAGGCAAAGATGCTGCTTGTGTCACCATGCTGCTATGTCATCAATGTATGTAAGGTTTCAAGAGGCTAGAAATTATTCTTTTTTTCCATGCCTGCTAACACTAGAGACTCAGCTGTCTGTGCCTGCCTCACCACAGCTGACTTACTGCAGTCATCTACCAATACAGCTACGCGCTGTCATTTGTTGCTGTAAGGCAAGTGAGATAACCTGGGCTTGGGTTTTGCCACACAAGCAGCAGCAGGAGCTTTCCAAACTTTCCGAACTGTTTTCATTTAAAAATTACTCGAGAACATTATGCAGGTAAAATAAATGAATTAATGGGGATATTGAACTTCTCTTTAAAGTACTGGAGTACTGGATATAAATCTAGATACATTTTTTTGATTGCTTTTCCCTGCTAACTACTTCCAGACAGAGGTAGCTTAAAGGTAAAAATATTAAAAGAGATAAATTATTAAATATACAAAAAGGCATACTGTATTCCTCTTTTCTTCAGTTTTTTATATATGATATAATAACAAAGTCAAATGAAGTAATAAGAACAGAATATAACCTTCATCATCAAATGCAGTGCTGTATTCCTGTTTTAAGCAATCCCTATAGCTACTGTATGGATAAAATAAACAAACAATTAAAAACTACCCAGGATAGACACTATTTTTAGAACACTGGTTTTTAATTTATGGACTATGAAGTGGTGTGGGGGGAAAGAGGGAGGTTTTCAATGGATAACTTCCAAGGAGCATCAGAAAAGCTTTTTTTGTGCATGTTTCAGTGCAGTTTGTGTACAAAATTCAACAAAACATACTCTTCATTCAAGGATCACTACTGCAGAACCACTTCTAGACAACTCTTCTAAACTCAAAAAAATCCCATTCTTTATCCACAGACCTTCAAATCAACCTATTATGTTTTAGTTTAGCCAAAATAGTTGAGTTCTGCATACAGGTAAGTGCTCCATTCCCATGGTGCTTCCTAGAATGTTTCTTAATAGTGGTGTACCCAGGCCTTTTCCCTAATATTTGCGGGTTGCTTGCAAAGACAACAATTTCCTTAGGTAGCTGCTACTTGTTCCTACAGTCTAGAACATGCAAAGGCTGTGTAATAAATAACAATCTGATCTTAGTTAGAGGAATGTTGATATAATGGTGATGAGGATAGCCGAGGCCCTCATGGCTTCCCTCTAGAAAGTCACAACTGCATCGCTTTGCTACGTGGCGGTATTTGTGAAGGTAACGTTCGTGTTTCACACAAGTGTTTGGTAGTCGTTGCCGTCCACATTGGTTTTGAGGACCATACGGCAGGCACCAAGGCTTGAGAAGCAGCCCAGGCCCTGGCCCAGCTCCCCACCGCAGGCCTCGCTCCCTTGGGAGCGTGTCCTGCCGGGCACGCGTGAGTTTCCAGAGCAGCCGGGACGGAGCGAGGAGGGGCCGCTCAGAACCCTCAACACTTACATCATGTCCGGCTGGAACTTTAAAGCGTCTTTACGAGGCTGCTCATGATTTGTTGCAGGGTGGGCTTGGCTGGTGGTGTTTATTTTTGCAATTGCTCCAAGAACCTGGCTTTGCTTGCTTGCTTTCTGTGTGAAACAGCATGATCTGTATCACAGACAAACCTGGGCTAAGGCCCACTGTGTATCAGAGAGAGGGGATCCCTACGATTCCTCCATCCTTGAGACAAAGCAGAACGAGCTAGGTCTGCCTACTGTCCACCAAGAGATCCCTGGAAGACCCCAGGCTTGTTTCCACTGCTTGAGAACAGAGCAAACCTGCCAGATGGATATGAAGGGAAATCTTTATGTCGACCAACCGGCGGGTGCGGAAAGGGGATGGGGAGTGGGGTTAACCATGCCCATCGGTGCTTCCACCAAACACAGCTGCAGCGCTGGGTCTCCACCAGCCCTCCGGTGACCGCATGGAAAGCCTGAGTGCAGCGTGACATCGCCTGGGCAGCTATTACCCCCGTTAGCTCACATACATAGAGAAGTTAAAAGAAGGAAAACACGAGTGCTCACAGATGGAGGGTGGATACAGCCCTTTCCCAAAAAAAAAAAAAAAGTGAACTTTGTCAATGGGAAAAAAAAAACACACAAGAAGGTGCTGAAAGGAAGACACGGTGAGCAAAGAAATTCTGTTCTTAGTGCTGGCACTGCTTCACAAGGAAGCTTGGCCCTTACCCTGAGAACTCAAAAACCTAATGTCAAATGACAGCTGCGCATATGGTCTCTGTCTGACCCAACTTCCCTAAAAAGCTGCATCTGTAACCAAAAATTAACAGTCAGATAGTGATATGAGCTGCATATTTGAATATTGAATGGCTGAGGAAGAATAACTCATTTTTTAGCAGCTTGATGCTAAAACATAAACCATCCATCAACAGGGAAAAACAGCTGCTGTACTATAGTTGAGGGGAGCATCCCCAGCTTAGTACAGACACATCTGTGCTGTCTGGACGATCAGGGTAACCCAATCATCGCAGGGGTTAGGAAGATAATTTTGCTATTCAAACTAAATTGGTTCTGTTATAACCCTGTCAAAAGTGTCAAGAGGAGCCTCAGGAGAAATACTGCATTTTCCTAGGAGGCTGCTAGATATGGTTTAACCTTCAGCCTTGACTTTTTTTCCCATTCTTTTCTGGAAGGAGCCCAGACCTTCTGTGTTTGCAGAACCCAGGTACAGATTCCAAGGCTGCTAAAAACTATAAATAATGACTTTAGTTGCCATGTAACACACTTGTATGAGGATTCACGGTTGTTCTGTTATTGTAATTCAGCCTGTGTTGAAGTCACAAAATTTGGAATCTGCCTCAGCCTCTCAGACTTCTAAGGCAGATCTAGAGCAGCAGTTTAAATGGGGTGGTCGAGGCTGTCACTGCCATTTAGGTAGGTCTGCTCTCCAGTGGATTTGGTTGATAGAAAGTGCCTGATCCTCTCAAGAACCAGATACAAACAGCTGTATATATAGGCCGTTTTGAAGAGCCTGATCCAAAGCCCTATAAAGTGAAGGAGGCAATTCCAGCAGAAGCTACAGCGTGCATTGAATGTACTGTCTGAAGCCATAAACGTTGCAGAGCTAAAGCATATGTTTATAAAGTAGAGGCATATATGTTAGACTACATGGGAGGAAGCACTTACAGGAATTAAGAGAGAAGGAAGAAAGGACAAACACTGCGGCAAATATGAAAAGTTTATTATTCATTCTCAGGAAAGTTTTTCTTCAAAATAGGTTTTTGCCTTCTTTGTTTTTATTTCCCCATTCTGACTGCTGTAAAGGCAGATTTACTTTTTTTTACTTGTTTGTCAGGAGAGAAAATCCCACATCTCAACTTAATTTTATGTGAAGGAAAAAGTGCAATAAAGACCGTACTTGTTGACTGCACAGTTAGAAATGTGTGTAAAATTGCCATAAAAGTTTGCATTACATATGGGAACAGACACTTGGGTAAGGCTGAAAAGCCAAAACACGCTATTTTATGCTATTTTATTCTCCTCGTTTTGAATAAAGGTGAGTTTTTCTGCTAACTCCCAACGTAGGAAGTTTTGTGTTTTGGGTTATTTTGTGTGTTTTGGTTAAAAATGATTCCACACACTTTTGGTCTCACTTTATTAGTGAGTGATTTGTTAAGTGCTGGGCTGCAAAATAAGGTATAGGAGAGTAAACGCAAGTCCTGTTTTAAAAAATAGAGCACGGAGGAGCAGCAGGGAGCAGTTTGCCAATATATGGAAGAAATGAGCCTATAATAATTCATAAAATTTTTATACACAAAAGCCAGAACTGGACAGCCTTCACCTGCAGAGTGGACATCCCTACAAGTATTTTCAAACAGAACAAGAAACTGAAGGCAAGGAGCAGTTAGACATACCTTATAAAAGCCTCTCTCCAAAAGCGATGCAAACAAATCCGCAGAGTCTCTGCTGTCTGGAGCTGCAATGTCTTTTCCAGAGCTTTCTCTACACAGAGGTAAGTCCCACAGAGCATGTTTGGAAATATCTGTAATTTTAGATTGGGACTTGAATAGAGCTGAATAAATAAGTTTGGGTTCTCATTCACAGGCCTTCTTAAAATTAGTCTTGACCTCCTGCATTTCCTGACAGATCTCACCTACTGAGTGATTAGGTGATTCCCTCATTTGATGATTCAGGAAAAACACCTAAGGAAGATTCTAGCAGTAAGTTCCACTGCTCCTATGTCAGGATCCTTCCAACGCTTTTTCCACAACATTCCATTTATCAAACACACAAACCTGCAAACTGCTGAAATGAAGTCTCAGATGAGGCAGAGAAGAACAGCCAAAGTATACAAGTGCACATTTTGGAAAATAAAAGGATAAAGATGAAAGAACATTGCCATGTTACCTATGGCAATGGAGTGATGCTCTCGATTATGAAGAATGCAATGAGACAGGGTTTCAAGGAATCCTTTGAAGGGTTTTCTCATGAAGTAAGACTGAGGAGAATGAGGCAGAATGACTGAAACACTGTTACAGGAGAAAAGCATCCCCAAAGGCAGAGGAAACCACAGAACTTGACTGCTGTTGGTGATTATTTTCTTGATGCAGCAGTGTACTATTTGGTAGTGAAATCAAACACTGCCTTACTAAGTAACCACCTGTTAGATCTCCTCATACTTATACAGAGATACAGAAACTATAATTTGCTCTACCTTTTCTATGTAATTATTAGAGCTATCACTTAAACTGTAATATTAGGAAAGGTTTGAATAGCTTCTCTGAGTGTATTTTGACAAGCACAAATAAGGAAAAGCCATGACACAAAGTGATTAGCCAGTTTTGCAGATTAATAGAAAATGGTTTGAGAATTACTTTGCCCATCAGTGTATTATCTATGAATCTTAGTAAAATTTACTGAAGAAAGAACTAAATTTAGCTTATCTTCGTAACTAAGGAGAAGAAAAATAGTACGACATAACTTGTCTACCCATGGAACACGAAGTTCAGTAAATTACTTCTGATAGATGCTTAGGAGGATGTTACAGACAAACTGTTCTTCAAGCAGAATTTTTTAGACTGTATGTGTGTGTTTCTTTGTTTAGAGTTATGGCCTACCCTTCTGCAATGCTGTTAACCAACATTTTTGTGTTAGATTAATACTAGGAGGAGTACAGACAGCAAAGAAAGTACCTATATTCAGGTCATTTATGAATAAAATATTTTGGACAGGGCAGGGTTTTCCTCTACAGTTTTCCTCTCACCCTTCTGACTAGAATTATGACTGTTGTTTGCTGTGCTTATGTAGCTATCAAAGAAACTAATGGTACTTTGAAGTCTGCAACATAACCTTAACTATAAACAACTCTGAGAATTTTTGAGAAATACTGATTTTCACAAAGCATTTTCGCCTTAATTTAAACCATTTTCTTCTAAGGGAAATTTCGTTTTAAAGAGATGGAATTCTAAGTAAATGCAACCTTAAGCAATAAAGACTAGTCCTTCAAAGTTGTTTTTGGTCTAGTTCTGGGACTTTAGAGAAAATAAAATGAAATTAATAAAAAGCATCTACAGCAGGTCAGAATTCAAGGATTGAGGCAGATCTAAATGCTCAGGATATAAGGCTATCTTTCCAATTAAAGCATCTGGCCTAGTTTCTGTTTTACTAAGTTTAGACAGAGAATAGTTGAACCGTGATTCCAAAAAGCAGTATTTATGGAAGCAAACTCAGAACATATTGTGATGTTTTTGAGGCTTTCTAAATTGAAGCAAATATGCTAAATTTAATTAATCTATCAATTTATATCATAATTGCTGCTGCAGCAGAATGCTTCTGTCTACCAGAAAAACAGTAATATAAAAATGTGCTTAGAATCACACTTGAATTACATTTATTTATACACATATTCTTATTTCTTTCATATTCTCAAATTCCAGATTAAAATTCCAGATTAAAACACTGAGAATCTGGTTATTTAATTTTGGTTGTTAAGTGCGAGCTTATATAAAAAGACATCTCTCTACGAAATGCTGGAAAGAGATGTTTTCTTCACAAGTCCTTTATAACATTGCATCAGAAGTTGCGATTGCGATTGCCTTGGAAGAGACTACAAAGTAAATCTTTAAATGTTGCAGATATTTCCCCTGACTAAAATTTTAATCATCTGCCTGACGTCATGGAACTTTACAAAGGCTTTATCAATGCCAGCGCAAGTCTTTTTCTTCTTAATGCTGCTTGCTTCACATCTGGGTTTAATCTCTGTTTAAACAAATCATAATTTATGGAGTTTACAACACAAATTGGGGAGTTTCTTCTCTTATCTCTTTGACTGCATAATAAACTAAGTATTTGCTAACAGAATCAGTGCTCATCCTTATTGTCTATGCCTTCTAAAAACATAAATTCAAAGTCTGAAAAATTCCATGTATTAGCTGGCTTGTATATGTTGGGGATTTTGCAATAAGACACCCAAAAATGTTGGCAAGGGTTCCACGGGGTGGGTGACCGGGGCTCTCATCCCAGCCTACACACTATTCAAGGATGATAAATGCAGAATACTTCATTTGGACAGGAATAATCAGCTGCACAAATACAGGATGGAAAACAACTGCTTGGTGGCATCTCCGCTTAAAAGAGTCCATCGGGATAAATTGGATCACAAGTTAAGTGCGAGTCAACACTACCACCCTGTTAAGAAAAAAGAAAACACCACACTGGGATTTCTAAACAGGACTGCAAGATGTGTGAAACGAGCCTTCTGCTGTACCCAATGGTGGCAGACTCCAGCTGAAGTAGTTTAGGCACTGCACTCCCAAAGAAGAATATGAAATGACTGAGAATTCAGAGAAATGGAAATGAGTAGAGATTTAACATATGTATGTCCTATGATGAACGACTTGTAGTCTTGACAAGAAAAGGCTGGAAAAGAGACATGATGGAGTTCCTCACAAACAAAAAGCTCTTGCAAAAAGAGAGGGAGGAATCTATTCTTCCTGTCTATGCTGGCTCATAGATTTAAGCTAACGCCCTTAAATCGCACAAGAAAAAGCTAGGAAAACTTTCATCAGAAAAAGTACTGAAATGCTGGAGAGCTGGAGAGCTGTGGGGTGCCCATCATGATGAGGATGCATCTAAATTAACCCTGTAATGAAGTAGGACTTATGGAGATTCTTTCCAGTCCTGTTTTCCTTTGATTCTTTGTTTTTTTTTCTGTTAAAATATATTTGTTTCTTAGGCATGAAAACATTTTTCTTGCTAAGGAAAGTTCTCAGATTACAGAGCTGAACCCCATGGACTCGTGTAATCACAATGGAAGGGATGCAAAACTGCATAGCGCATATAGGATTTTCTTATATGTACATACACATATATATATATTTTACCTCTCTAAAGAAAGATAAGCACATGAGATCAGTCTAACACAAGAGAAGTTTTGTTCTGAGAGCTTCTTCATACTGACAAGCAACAAACAACTCCTGCCATCCCAAACTGAGACTTCAATGCCGGTGTTAGAGGGGTTTAGCTGCCCTCGCCCCACTGATTTACCCTTCCTGCCACATGCAGCTATAGAGAGTATGAATTCACGGGACCAGTCAGCAAAAAAAATTAAAGATACTTTTCACTTGGAACAGCTGCCCAGTTCAGTTTCCCACTCTAGTACCTTTGTGTGTGTGTGGAGCAGTTGCTCCTGGGCGGTACGTAAGTGTTCATGACACGACGATCTCAACTCCTTCCATCAGGTCCAACCCCTTTATGTTAAATAAGGAAACTGCTTTAAAACTGAATGCCAATGCCTATGTGCCAGAGATTACTCACCTAGTTGTAGAGAGCTTCCTAATCCCTTCCCACTTCCCTGTACTGTGATTCATCTGAGGCATGGAACCTCTTTATCTGAATTATAAAAATCTTTAAAAAGAAGCACAACTGCAATCAGAATTTTATTGGCTGAGATATACCAGACTCTTAATCTTTCACCTAGCAATATAAAGGGAGTGACTTCACGAACACTGCAGATTATCTAAGATATGTCCATCATTTCCATCACACACAGACACCAAAAAAAAAATCTGCATGCAGTGTGGTTAATGTTTTAAATGTTTTAACCACATTCTAAATCCAATCTTTTCTTTTTTTTTTTTTTTTTTTTACCAATTTTATATTTCTACTCCAAAGGAGGTTTTCATCATCTATTATTTGTCATGAGGTAGAGCTACTGTGAGTCAAGTTTTATTGCTATGTGTGTTTGCCTGTGTGTGCACTTTCAAGATAGCTAAAATCTCTTTGCAGTTCTTAGGCTGATAACGTACAGGTTAGGCAAACCCAGCTTTTCTTTACACGTCACCTACTTGCCACACACAAAAGCCACACTGGCTACCTTACTTTTAGCCAGTTGCTTTTACAAAACTGCTTTCAAAACGTTGGTATTGATGCAAAGATATGGTGCAGTTTCAAAACAGCATGGAGAAGACTGAGGGGATCTGATCAATATGTGTAAATATCTGAGGGGAAAATGCAAAGAAGATAGGGCCAAACTATTCTTGATGGTGACCAGTGACAGAACAAGGGGTAATGGGTATAAATTAACACATGGAAAGTTCTACCTCCATGTGAGGAAGAACTTCTTTCCTGTGAAGGTGCCAGAGCCCTGGCACAGGCTGCCCAGAGAGGTTGTGGAGTCTCCTTCTCTGGAGATTTTCCAAACCTGCCTGGATGCCACCCTGTGCCCCGTGCTCTGGATGTCCCTGCTGGAGCAGGGGGGGTTGGACTAGATAATCTCTAGGGTTGCCTTCCAACCTCAACCATCATGGGATTCTGTGTGATATGATTTAAATGCATGTTGCTGCTGACAGTGTTGATGCTGGAAACTAACCTGGCCAAATCTCCCCATGGCATGTGATGCTTTCACTGTGCAAGTCCCTGGGGAAACAGAGCCTCCTGGGGTAGGGGAAAGGTCTTGGATCATTCGGCTACACACACAAGAGCATCTTAAGAGCAAGTCAAGTATTATTTCCATACTACAGAAGCCAGTATGAATTGTGAAAATACAATCTGACTTTCCTAGGGTCTTATGGCACTTACCGCTGGTGGGGTCTCTCTGGGGTGGCACAGGTTTTGATATTGCTTCAGGCACTTGGTAGCCCCAGAAAACTAGCTGAAAGCTAATACTGAGACAGTATTTTTAAAAAGTTAATGTTAGCACTGTGAAGTCAGGCCTTCCAGCCTGACACCAGCATCGCACATCAAGCACCTGACTGAGAGCTTAAAGGGAGATGAACAGTGATGCTGATAAAGCTAATATGCTGTTACTGAAATCAGATCTTGCCAAACAAATTCTGCAGTGAGATTACTCTTAGAGTAAGCTTAGAGTTAAACAGGCATTGATATTAACAGGTAAGACTTCCATTTTATTCCACAGATGTCTGACTTCTTACAAAAGTCAGAACCACAAAATACTGTGCGAGTCACACAGCATTTTGACTAAAGAAGCTAAAAAAACCACACCAGTCTAGAAGCAGGACTCCATAAATACCTGAAAACGGGGAAATCATCCCTATATTCCTTAAGTGATTGTATTTCTATACAGTCCTATGTGGCCATATTTCTGGGCCTATGCTCTTAAGCTATTTTACCAATAATGCAGGAGAAAAACAAACAAACAAACAAAAATATTCCCCACCATAAACTTGTTTGTGACGAAGCGTGCCTGTATCCCAAAGAACGGAACAGTGATAAAAACTGAAGAGCAGGTCAGAGCTACTGCGTGGCAGACAACCAGACGAGCGCGTGCAGTGGTCTTAGAACAGCCACATGCAAAGTTAAATATAGGCACTATTTGCAAGACACGAGACATTTGCAGGACAAGGCCTCATCTTCCAATAACCATATTTTCATAGCCACAGCCTAGCTCTCCTTATGTAAGATAGGGAGTTTAGAATGAAGGTTAACCTGAGAATTCTGGATTAATAAGGTAAAGTCTTTTTCTAGAACCTCCCTCATATGTCATGCATGCTAGATGGCATTAGTTAAACATTTACCTGGCTTGTTACCTTACCCAAGAGATGTCACCTTTCCTAAACCTTTTGTGAAATTTTCAAACCTAATACTAGTTGTTCAAAGCAAAATTTCTTGTCAATATCAAACATGGCACAATTAGAAACAGTGTGATTTTTCTTGAAAACATAATCACAAATGGAAAATATAATCACAAAGGGAAAAAAGAAACCAGTACATTTGTTTCCAACTAGAAACAAACTTGTCAGATCCAACAATTGGGTCTACTATCAGCGGACCATGCATTTACACACAAAAAAAGACTAGTTAAATAATCTTAAATATTACTCTTACTATGTTTCTCTCTAAGATAACTTTACCTGCAGGTAGGTGTGAGAGATGCTTTCTAACCCAACCTCTGAGATGTTTTTCTGAGAATCTCTGCTCCAGAAAAGTGAGGTTCAAGGCAAGACTGATGGGCAAAGCCAAAGCAGCTTTGGACGAGTATTGAAGTCCCCAGGTCTGCAGATGTTCTGGTTACAGGCCAGGCCCTGGGTGAAAGCACAACAGCTGGCTGCCCTAGCTGATGTCTGGCTTCTGCACTCCTGAACCACAAATACTTCATCTGTCCTGGGGAAAAGAAAGAAGCGTGCATTTTAATTGTACTTATTTATTTATTTTTAAGAAGAAATCTGTAAGTAATGGATTCTCCTGCAACACAACGGGACTAGACCTTTCAATGCAGAATGCCACATCTATTTTTGGAAAAGCAACAAAATGGAGCCAGTTGTGTGAGCTCACTGGCTAGTCATTTCTTTGAAATAGTTTACCACATTCATCAAAATATACTGCATTACATCACTTCAGAAGTCATCTTTGTTTTCTTTATAACTAAGTAATAGGATTTTTCTTGATGTTCAGACCTCACTGTGTGAAGTCATTGGAAATCAATTCTCCTTTTCTACCTGTATACTAGTGTAGTTGTTCAGTGGAGATGACATTCATATCTAGAGGTTGTTTCACAGGTGTTTAAGAAAATTTAGTATATGGAGGACATGTAATATGTTTAAACCTCTCCAGCTCCAACACAGATACATATCCACATCTAAAATACTTATATACAGAGAGAGGAGACATCCATTTTCCAATGCTTGAGTACCAGCATTAAAAGAAAAAATAATCCACAAATCAAATATTAATGCTGGCTGCTAGAGTGTGCCAGTATTTCACAACAGATATAAATGTGGGAGGCTGAACGTTATTTTGTGCGCCTTCCCCTGCAGGCACAGCTGAGGAATGCTCAGATGAGTTTGACCATACCCATATTAGGACAGCATTAGCAAATTGCAGAAGCAGTTTTGTAAATTATATTCAAGACTATGTAGGATTAGACATATAACTCACTGGACTGATGCATTCTTGTGTGTCATCCATTGATCTGCACAGAATAAACATGTATCTTCGGGCTTTTGTTGAAACGCAGCTATTGTTCAAGAACATTGCTTTATCTCCCAACTTACATACAAACAAAACTGTCAAGGGCAGTAGAGATGCGTGGTTATTCCTGAGTTAGGACTATATATGAGATGAGTTTAGTTGGTTGGATAGCCCATGTGCTTCCTTTTACACATGTGTTTTATTCTTTTTATTTTTTTTTCATTTTCCTTCTAGTTTTTTAATGTAGAAACTAAAATACAAGAGAGGTATTTGCCAGCATTCTTTTTCAGATCTCCTAAAATGTGAGCAATGATGAATTCATAAAGACCTTCCTCCTTACGAAACAAAGGTTTGGGGTTTGTATACACCTTATCCCTCTGACTGTACCTGACATATTGCAGAGAGGTCACATCATTGATCTTGCTACAAGTAAGCTTCAGTACTGATATAACTACCAGGGTGCTTTCAGGATTGTTGCCTACTGGTTACAGAGAAATTCACTCTGAGATTCACTTGAGATGCTTGAGTTCACTTTTTGACTCTGCCCTTGGCCAGGCATCCTCCCAGCCCCAGTCCTTCCCTTTCTCCATTTTTTAAAGATGAGGACAGTACTGCTGACTGCCGCTTGACTGAAAGCGCTCTCAATAAATACTAGGCTTGAGTTGTCCTCCATGTGATTGTATGCACCATGGTTATCTTACTCTTCAGGCTGGTCCGTTCTCCAAGAGACTCGCAGTTCTGAGGAAGGTAACACACAATGTGAAATGGGATTGCAGTAGGGTAGATTTTCTCTACCTGACCTGGCATGTCTGAAGAGTTTTGTGAACGCTCTGTGTAGAGAAGCCTGGCTTGTTTTTCTTCTCTAACAGGATGCATTTTTACTTTCCAGATAAATGATTCCCCTTTAGATGCCTTCCAGGCATCTAAAAGGATAAACCAGATAAAGTGAATACTATAGATATCATAAACTGTTTTCCGCATTGTAAGTGAAACCTTTCACAGTTTCAGTTTAGAAGAGTATAAGTTTCAACCTCTTCCCACAGTGCTTACATCTTACCAGATTTTTCATGATGATACGCAAGCTCACACACGTCTCCTGTGTTGGACAGGAGTTTACTTACATGTAGAATGGGGGTGTCCCCAGTGAATTCATTTTTTTTTGTTTGTCTAGGAAAGAGTGGAACTGGAGCAGAGGACAAAGCTGAAAAAGATTAATCCAAAACTCAAGATTATCTAATAAAGATTAATATAAAAAGAAAGAAAGAAAAAAACAATTTACTGGATAAACATAGAGAAAAATTAGAACAAAAGAAAAGCTAGGGTTCAGAAGTCCCTAAAGCCACATGTCAATTTTGGAAGTATTAAAAGGATAGGAATAGAAAGAGGCCCAGATCTTACATAGAATTAATAAATATAGCTTTGAGCATAACTCAAGGCTTCTGTTCAGTAGCTCACACAAAGAGAAAATTCAATCAAAAATGGAGATTGAACCATTACATCATTATTGAACAAGGATACGAAAGTCCAAAGAAAGATAGAATGCTGCCACTTTTAATTTTAACACAAATTATGCTCAGTTTCAACTCAGCATTCAGAAACTAACATCTCATCATCCCAAATGGGCATGAACAATTGCAGAAATAAGTCCAATAGAATAAAATCATCAGGAGAGTCTACAGTTTTTTTATTTTTGAACAAGACCTAGAAATTCTAGCTCACGTCTTTGTCAGATACTAGCATCTAATTTTGAAATTGGAAACCATACTTAGCCAGAAAGTTTTCCTAAGTCTTTGACAACTCTAGACAAGAAGTTTCTTATAGCAACTATATTGAATCTCTCTTGCTATGGTATGTTTATTGATTCTTACCTAGTTTATATATTTTTTGTTGTTGTTTTGCAGTAACATATTTAATAGTTGTAGGCTGTCATCCTATCTTTCCATATTTTTCTGTAGACTAAACAATGCCAAGTCCTTCCACCCTTCCCCATGCTATCTAGACTTAGGGATAGCAATTTATTGTTTACTGTTCATAATAGGTCTAGTGGAAGAGTCTTACTTCATGCACTATAAAGACAAACAGTGCAAATATTTTTTAAAAAACTGATAAGCTAGTATTACTTCATTCTGTTGTCTTAAATTACATAACATTTGGAAAGAAAATCAGGAGAGATTTTAATGCTTTTTGCCTACTAAAACTTTTTTTTCTTTAAGTAGTGGTGAAAGTATCAAACTAGAGGATTGTTCTTTGGTAAGAGAAAGTAGGAAGGATATCAAACATCAATAGAAGTGTTCTAATTCTCAGTTAACTTGGTTTATTGCTTATTCTACTTCAGATTTCCTCTCTGGCATGGACAAGTGACCTATGCTGTGTCTCTTTTTCATAAACTATTTCAGGAAAAAAAATCTTGTTCTTCTCTTAAGGCAAGTCAGCTTTTTTCTGTTTATTGCTGGACAAATTTTTGCATAGAAAGAGGAAGACCTTGTCAGTCAGCCTCACGTTGAAATGGGTTACATCACTGATTTCAGGGCACTACTAGTTCTTACAGTACAATACAAACATTCTACTCCCTATTTTCTGTTTATTTTTCTCAAGTCAAATTTCAGTTTGTCTTAAAAAAAATAAAATTTAAACACACAGCAGCTATCTGTGTGTTTAATCTAAATAGACAGCACTTTCTATCAAAATTCAGGTAGATTCCTCCCTATTTTACAATGTGCCTTTATATCAGTGCAGTTTTCACAGAAAATTCACAGAAAAACAATTTCTTATTTTAAACAATTGCTTAACCCATGTAAAAGTTTTGGGCAACTCAGATTAAACTCTGTCTGCCACAGCTTAAAAAAAGCATAGATAAAATATTTCATATTTGGCTGCCATTCTGGTATTTCCTCAGCAGGAAAGCTGCTGCAAGCCTCCCCTTCTTTATCCCAACTGCCACAGTTTATTTATGTGTTAGATCAACAATTCCCCCCCATGTAAGTTTTAAGCCAACAGTGACAAATGATGAAAAAAATTTCATGAATTTTTAAGAACAGTTATAATTTGGAGTAGTGATTTCCCTAAAATGAATGAGGAGTCTTTGATACATAGCACTGAACGCTTTTATAATTCCCTAGGATTCTTGTTTATTTTAATCTAATTTACCAATTTACTTTAGTATTTGTCTCCATGGCAAAAAAAGTCTCTTGAAATCCACATCCCTTAGTTTCCATTTTAATTTTTTTTTCCCCTTTTAGGTTAGCATCATTGTTATCAAAATGAAATAATTTCAAATGCGCTTATTGAATCTTTCCTCTGCTATGAGGAGAAAGGCTTGACCTGCAGTTCCAGATTTTGCTGTTTAAATTAGACAGCTGTAATAATTACCAGGAAGGAACCATGTGAGAATACATATATAAGAAACTTCCATCTCACTAAAGGCTCATTGACTTTTGTGAATCTAAAGAGGACTCTCAAAAAACGGGCCCCAAGCAGTGAATTTCTATGTATAATATCAAGGGTAGTAGACCTTTGACCTCGTTGTCTAAGCAACAATGATACATAGTTAATAAATAATATTTTGTGTGAAATACTGCATGTAACATCTTGACAATAGGAGCCAATAAAATTTTAATGCACATTTATTTTCATGTTTGTATTTGAAATGTTTCAGAGAAATATGAAAGGGGCAGGAGAGGAACTCTGGAAGGCACCCAGAATAAGTCATGGAGACAGGACAATGCCTAACAATGATTTCTGGAGGATGTTGACTGGAAAAGTTCATAGACTCTCCAGCATAAGCAACTTCGTTACAGAGGCTAAGCAGTCTATTTAGCCTATTTCAGCATTGCCCAAGTTTTCAATGCAAGAAGTTTTTCTAGAAAAAAGAAAAAAAGGACTTTCCTAGGAAAATCTTGCTTGAAAATTCTTCTTGCTGCAGCTTAAAATTATTGCTTTTTATCTTATCCCAATGGACATTTCATTCTCGTTACTATCTTTGTGCATCTGAATTAATGTGTGTTAAGATGCACATTTCCTTAAGATGAAGTAAAACAGCTTCAGGCTGCTGTAGCACGTGACCATACAGATCTGCCATTCAGCAGCATCCCCACAAACCCATTTACTTGGGAAAACTTTTAATTTGTACCAACGTCATTAAAAAGGGCTTTTTTTTTTTTTTGCATTTAATTCCAATCATTCTCTTTTATATAAACATTCTTGATGCATACATACATATTGTATTTTATACATACTTTATCTAAACATTCTATGTGAAAGTATATATGAAAATGTGTGTTCAGTATTGTAACATAAGCAAATTCAGGTAAAAATTGTAGATTAATCAGATCAAACACACCACCGCTCAGCTACTACCACTCCTTAGTTCAGCTGAACCTGATTTTCTCTCTCCTCACACCTGAGCACAGATTTTAAATATTATTTTGTCTATATGAATTAACTGGGCATTTTAGGTCTGTGTAGTTCCAATTCCAGAAGGACAGTCACACCGTACAGAAGATGGCTGGTTGTTGTCGAGCATGTAACAGCAGGAATCACACGGCAGAATCCCACGTTTAGCCATGCGTTTCCAATGGAGAGGTTGGCAATGATCCATAACGTGCATTCCCCTGGAATTCCAGCAGCAGCAGCACGTGCCCACAGCACACGCTCCAGCCTCCTGGTCATGCACCTTCCCCCTCGAGGAAAGGTCACAGGTGCCCAGATTCACTCAAATTCTTCTCTCGTCTTGATGCAGCTCTGCACTAAGTTCACATTGGGAAAACGGCAGAGACTGCAGCTCATTAATCCTGGAATACTGAAAATAGAGATAGTACTTGGCCTTCAGAATAGGTAATGTGAATTAGCAACCAAAATTGAAGTCAAGGCATTCCAAAACAAAATTCATCTGCTTTTAGAGCCATAAGTACTCTATTTTCAACCTGAAACTGCTTTGACACAAATTCCTGCCTCCCACAGAAAAGAGAGAGGCAGGAATATTCCACCTATAGTTTTGTAACATTTAACCCTTGCAGACTTTGAATTGACAGGAATTCAAAGCTATTCCAAATCAAGTTTCTGGAAACAGATTCTGGTTTTAGTCAAATTTCCCTTTACATGAAACAGTAAAACAGCAGTTTAGTCACTTGATTAGCAGGCTCCAGCCGGGATTTCTAAAAGGACATAAGAAGGAACGTGATCACTGAATTTCATTCCAAACAGCTATAGGAGACATAGAAATCCCCCTCTAGAATGCTCCTTGGCTGTTAATCACAGACTTTCAAAAGGAAGAGGACCGGGAGTGGGGGAAGAAAGCCACAAAATATTACTGAGCTGCTCTGAAAAATAATGTGGTCTTAAGCTAATTGAGACCATCTGGAGCCCAAGTACAAAACAAAGGACTAGAGCTCTAAAACTCACCAAAATTAACATTAGACATTAGATATCGTAAGAAGGTTGGAGAGTCAGAGTCTGACAGTCTCTATGAACAAACCTTCTTATAGAGTAAGAAAACATAGACTTAGGTCCACAGACACCTGGTTTTCTAAAACTAAATAGAAGAAAAGCTTTCTGTTTCTACCACAGAACAGTCTCTTCCTGACAGTGCTGTTTGTTTTCTTTCACCTCTTATTTCTCACCTATCCATCCTTGACTGGATCATAACTGGGGTGATTTTGGTGATTTTGATAGCAACACAGGAATCATGTCATTGCAGTGATCATGGTTTGACCCACTGAAATTACGCCTGGCCTTTTCTTCCTACCTTTTGGCAGTTCTTCAAAAGTCAGAGGAAAACAACCTACTGAGTTACTGGGGCTGCATTAATGGAAGAGTCAGGTCTATGTTACTTAGCAAGCAAGTAGCATAGTGAAGAAGTTAAAAAAAAAAAAACAAAAACAAAAAACCCTCAAATTGTACAACACAGCAGGTGATAAAAAAAGGAATCTTGTATCTTTTACTTTTTTTCTTTTTTTTCTTCTAGCTTTACCTATTTTATCTGTTATAGTCATAAAATGTATATAGATGTCAACTGTACACTGATAGATTCAAGTGTTTACCTGCAAACCAGAGATTCCATGAACCCCAGGATAGTCACTTCACTGACACACCTGCTCTTCACATTCCAGTTTAATACAAATCTCTGCATTAAAAACAGAAATTGCAATGGTCCCATCCAGAGCAAATTCTGCTCTCACATCTGCAAGAAATCACTCAAGAAGGTGTAAAAGAGAGGAGAAGTCAGCCTACTGTGAGCATACATCTTCTAATGGTAAGTTATGGATGATATCATTTCAGAACTCTGGCATTGGCAAAATGTGCACGCCAGACACAGGAAACCAAGAGAAAATAAGAAAACCCACAGAAACCTCCAAAATTATATCATTTTTATAGTTTAGTGAGGAGACGGATGTTCTCACTGTGACTGACCTCCAAGAAGTAATTCCTTAAGCCAATAAAAACATTAGTTTATTTTTTGAAGTCTCTCATATTTGACACAAGACAATCCAGCTGAGTTTTGATTAATTTTTTAGACCATTAACTAATTTTGACTTTGCAAGCAATGCCAGATGAGGAGAATAGTTTCTTTACCGAATACCTTTAAGAAAACAAAAAGGTCTTTCTTGGTTTCTTGCACATAACATCCTCAATTTTAGAAGTTAGTGCTGTCTATTCTAGAAGCAGTTTAGGAATCAATAATGAAATCATGTTATTTAGTTGTAAGTAGAATTTTCTAAAAAAGTGTCCATTGAAATTCAAACGAACACTGAGGACCGGTATATATGCTAATAAAAAACTATTTTAATATACTAAAGCTATGATCAACTAATTTTAAAAAGTTTTGATTGGAGAAAATAAAGAGAAGAGATTTACTGTAATCAGTGCTGTGTGTGACCTCTATAACAGAATCTAGTCTAAGCAAAAAGCCCTAGCTAAAATGAATAGCTGTTAAAAATAAATCTATATTTTATATACATATATATATATATATATATATATATATATATATATATGCTGATGATGCAAGCCTCCTTCTTGGCTGCCACTTGACCACAAAGGCTCCCAATTCACATGCATTCATTGAATGTCTTGAATGAGCAATTATCAGCTGAAACCATATTTGCCAACTATTCTACTCAAAATTATTCCTAATTACAAGATTGCTAGATTGAATTGCTTGATTGAACAGGATTGAAGTGTTACAAGATTGCTTCGTATGACAGACAATTTTTTTTCCAGTTTGTTCATAATCAAGAATAATGAACAAGACAGCTATCATGTGCATTTTCAGTTGCATGACTTTTTGCACCAAAATCATTGTTATTGTTAGCATATACTACCAGCCCATATGTAGTATTAGAGCAAACCTGCCACACTATTGCAGCAGTTCTGTAAGTGACACAATGATGTCAGTTAACCAAATTAAGAATTCGATACTGCCTTCCTGGTTTCCAGATTTTCCCAAATCAAAGCACTACTTATCTACACCCAACAGGTGCATTAATTTGGGCTCAGAAATGTGCCCGCTTTCTTTGATGCGCTGTAAAAGTATTTGCCTGATCAAGGGGAAAAAAACAAAAAAAACAAACAAGCAAACCAAAAAATCACTAATTGAATGATCTTTGCACAATCTTCAGCTGAATTAATTGTAGGCTGCCAACGCTAGAAGGTGCCAAATCTCCCTGGGTTGTTAAGTTTCTAGCTCACAGCTCTCTCTAAATAGCAGGATTTCAAATTATTTATGTTTAAGCACGTGCATGCGTGCAGAGGTGATAAGGAAAATTTAAAATATCAATTCAAAAATAAATAGGGCTGAATCTCTTCTGTCTACCACTGGAGACAACAACATAATATCCATTAAGCAGGAAACACTGCCCTCATTTAAACAGCCAAATTCTTAACACAATGATGTCAAAAGGCTCCATATATTACTTGATTCCATCTTTGTCCATTGAAGAAAAATAATAATCAGTTTACTACATGTTGGCTCTCAATTCATGAGCCTCTGGGTAAGAAAGTGAGGAAAAAATGAGAAGAGGGAATTATTCTCATGCCGAGAGCATAAGGAAATCATAAGAGGACCCCTTGAAATACCCTTCTCCTTCAAGAGGCTGCGCTGAGTTACCTTGTGTGTTCTAAGCTTGGAGGTAGGATTCAGCAGACGCTTTATTTGCCATTGTGCCGAGCTCTTCCCAGCCTACAATCATGCAATCAGAGTATCATTTCATATTTTGTCATATCAGTCTTGATCTACTACTCTTACAGTTATGTAATTTGTACATTAAACATATTTCATGTGTATTTATCCTAATTCTTTCAGTTTCTCTTTGAGCTAAATAAATCAGAATAATCCTGTGGATGAAGATGATTTCTCTCCTCCTTTGCATGCCAGCAGCCCAGCTGCCTGCAGAGCAAACAAGAAAAACCCACCTGCCAGGACACAGCACTTGCACTGAAAATCGGCTCACTGTTGGCTAGCAAAGTAGGCTCAGTACTAGCGAGAGTTACAGCGCAAGTAACTTCCTCAGTCATCATACAGGGATATGGAAACACCTCAACTTCACTGCTGGCTCACCAGCCTCGATTTTCAAAGCTCAGCATTAATCATTGGAAAGTTTACTTTGAAATGAGAAAATAAGAATTTTATTTGTCAATAACAGCACTAAATATAATAGTCTGCTTAAAAAGAATCGATGAATTAATCTCACATGTAACCAGCTCTGAACTAGCATGAAAATTTACAGCTAAAACCTAAAGAACAAGTTGTGGGTTTTTGTTTGTTTGTTTCTACTTTTAAATCAACATAAACAAACTCATAAAAGATGTACTGTAGGAGGACCTAAGCTGTGTTTTTTTTCTCTTGCTACTATGGAGGTACTGAAATCTTCTAAAAGTATCTGAAGAGGCCAAACACCAGTCTCCAATCTATTTTCAGCTGTGAAAAACTGCCAAAAGAGAGAATTACTTTGGCTTCACAGCAATAAATTATACTTTATTTCTGGAATCTCTCTTTAGAGTTTAACCTTGAGTTCTACTGAGTACTAACAGAAATCACTAGCATGGAAAGATAATCATCACCTCAGAAGTTAATTATATTACTAAATCTAGTTAGTATGAGCTTAACAAAAAAAAAAATTTTTTTTCTTTTAATATGGTAGGATAGACCTTTAACATAGCAGACAAAGAAATAACATAAGCCATTGGATGAAAGACAAGCCAGGCTTAAAACTAAAAGTCGTTTGAGCACTTGTGCTATTGCCATTGTTGCAATGAATGCTCCATCACTGGCAGTCTTTAAACTACTTTGTTTTTTGAAAAATAAACTCTGGTTCATCCTCAGATACGGGCCTTGAAGGAAGTTAAGAAAAGGTGGCAGCCTGGGCTCACCAGGCATTTAGAGCAGTTCCTAACTCCTCGCTTATTTATTTGAATTGGTACAAAGAATAAAACTTCTCATCTTCCCAGTGTTATATGTCTTTAGCAGCACGCCCCCTATGTGCCTCAAACCATTTAGAGTGCCCTTATTCACGGGAATAATTGCAACTCTAAACATAAAAAGGAATTAAAGCCGCCTCCTCAAAACAGGACCTCACATAGACATATGTCATGTTCCAAATCCAGGTTTTTACATCTGCTAGGAGTAAAATTTTGCCTGAAGCACTAGAGTCAGAGGAGAATGAGCTGTTAGAACAGAAAATAATCCTTTGCACAAAGTTTCCATGACAAGCATTGCCATTCTACTGACTTAATGTTTCCTATAGCCTCCTAAATGAAGCGGAGAAATATGTATAGTCCTACTTTCAACTGAGAGCAACAGTAATTTTGAGCTGTCCACTGCAGGAATACATAAGCTGAACCCAACAATGAAAAATCAAGGAAGAGATCCTGTTTCAACAGGGTGTAACGCTCGTTATTCACCACAGAATATTATTCTTCCCTCTGCCAAGAAAGTAAATTTGAGTTTTAAGGACTGATCCAAGATGATCAGAAATCATAAAAAAAGTAGTTTGGAAATAGTGCATCCATAAAGCACCCTATTTCATACAGACACTTGTAAATGTACATCTATTACATTATAGAAGCTATGCAGGACACAGAAGAGATGTCCCAATCATTTTAATAGGTGCCAATCATTGCACCTCAAATTAATTTAAACTGATATTCCTGGAAAGCCTAGCAAAATTTATTGCATGGCGAGATTATGAATTCTCCAAATGTGAAGAGAGTGTATGGCATTCTCCATACAAAAGGCTGAAACTTTTAAATACACCTTAGGAATGGAGCTCCTGCATCTTTAATGGAATGTTCCTAAGCACAAAAAGACAAGGTTTGCAACATAAAGAAAAAAATATTTACTAAATATTCCTCCATCATTAGTAGCATAAGAATCCTACTTACGCTTATGACCTTGCTGTGCAAACAGGTAAAGAGGGGCAATCCTTTCACAAATATGTCTTTCACTCAGAGCAAATATCAAACAGGCTGCCCGAAGAGAAGTCTGAAGTAATTCTTCAGAAATATTCGGAGATTTATCTACTCAATTCTGAAAGAATTTATCCACCTCATCTGATTTCCAACGCTATCTCAATCCAACTCCACAGAGCATTTATATTTTGGTATCAACTCTCCTTTATTGTTTTCTTTTATTAAGGCAAATTCTGCTCCCACAGCTTTCCTTGTCTCTTCTCTGTTACCTTAAAGCTTTCACCACGCAGGACTACATTGCCGCCACTCCTGCCAGAGCGCAGACGTACGCTCTGCCCTGCATTGCACTCCCTGCCCACCTTAAGCAGTAGCTTTGAAATGCTCTGTGCCGCACGGATGAGAAAGTTGGTGCAACTTGCCAAATGTCACTGAGAAAATGAGATGGAGGCCTCTATCTAGTGCCTCATTATCTAGAGTTGTCTCCCAGGACTTTAGACATGACTTATTTTTGCCATCTTGTGTCAAATTCTTGATTTCTAAAGCAAATCACCAAGATTTTACAAGAGAGAGGACTGAGGCATATATTTGTGAAAGTTGTTCTTTATGGGAATTTAGATCTATCCACCTCAGCAAGAAATGTGGCAATTCAAGAGTTCGAGCTATAACTGCACTCACATAGTGCTTTTGAGTTAACAAATTCAGGGCTTGTTTTAAGTCTCACTTTCCCCCTTCCTTCTCTCTCCCTCTTGCCACCACTTTAAAGCTCTTTTGAAGTCTCTTGAAATCATACTTCTGCAATATTTATCCAAATGTAATGAAACATTCTGTACTCCCTCACTTCATTTCAAGATTCAAAGGTACTCAACAACAAAAAAGGCCACAGAGCAGCTATTGTCATTTCCAGACAGATTCTAGGTTACTGCAGCCAAATGCAAGTCTCTCATCAGTATAAAGTGACCTCTACTGTTCAGAAAGAGATTTCCCTTCTTTTCCTCCCTCCTACACCAAAGATTTGAATTTAGTACTATATCACTTCTACACAAAAGAATTCTAGGAGAAATCAAAGACAGAAGGAGAAATAAAACAAAAAAAAGAAATACATATATATACATATACACACACACACATATATATATAGCTATATTGATAAGAATGCCATGTAATGAAAAAGGAGATTGTAGCTGATCTTTAATGTCAATGAAGAAAGAACTGTCACAGAGCTTCAGAACCTCAGAATCTGGTGACCTATTGTTAACAAGAAAAACTGCAAACTCCATTAACTGCTATATAAAATCTGAATATCATGGCCTTCTGATACCTTGAAGGAACATTATTTGCTATTATTTTAAAAATGCACAATGCTGCAAATTGCATAAAAAACTCTTTTTGAAATATGACTATATACAACCTATTCGCAAAGCCCTGTAGTCTTTAATATATATTTGTACTACAAAAATGATTCCAACTACTACATTGATGCACAAGAGGGGAATAAGCATAGTATCAGCTTGTTGCAATGAGAGGAAAGGTTCAAATAGGAGTCAGTGGAATTTGGGCAAATCACTTACCTGCTTTCAAGAACACCAGTTGGTTTGGATGATCAGAGACTGATACTCATTCTTTGCTTCTGAATATTTGTAGTTCATATCATATCTTTACTGAAAGAATGTCTACTCAGCACTTTCGAAAGTTAAGCCAGATTAGATCACTGTTAGTAGAATCAACTTTTCCAAGCTAGATTCATCATTTCAATAACAAGCTACTATAATAATACCATCTGTCTTGTAAGAACTCTTTAAAATCCTATTGGTAGAATATTAATTACATGATTATATATATTAATATACACACAATTAGAATATTAAAAAGCATGTTCTACTGAAAGAACAGAGATATGCGCAAGTGTGCTGTTTCCCTCCTCCCTACACATTCCACATACCCTCACAACCTTTAGAATTCCTACTTTCTAACTAAACTCTCCCTCTTGAAGTCCAAAGTCTCCCTCTCCCAGGATTTTTTTTTCCTTCTCTAATATTTTTATGCTTGTGTCCTGTAGAAAAAATAGAAAGCTAGCAGTTAAGACAGAAGATCTTACTTTAAAAAAATTGCTTCGAAAGTGCAGGAAGAATTGTGAAGGCAGGAAGAGCTATCTGCAGTTTCTTGTGTGTTGGAGACAGTCTTGGAAACAGATCATTTTTCCTGCCCCATTCCCGCCCCCTGCCCTTGGACTTGATAATTCCTTAACAGTTAAAAATACTTAAAAAAAAAAAAACAAACCTTCCTTTCGTGTTGTTATCCAAAGGTAGAGCCATTTTAATGAAAGTTGTTTCACAAATATAACATAAAATTGTCAGGGGCAACTTGGAAAAAAGTCTGGACAGAAGATTACTATACAACTTTGAATGAGAGAATGCAGTCTTCAGAAGGTTTTTATTCCAGGTCATACAAAACTGTACTTTTCAGTTCAGTTTCATAAAAAAGGAGACAAATAAGTCAGTCTAAAAATATACAGGTGATTTTCAAAGCATCTTTTCTACTCTGATGTAGATACCTCTGATACAGAAGCTAAATTTTGATATTGATTAAAAATGCATCCTATTGGTCAAATAGCTGCACACAGTTCATTGGAAAATAGCTCTCTGAACATGACTATGTTCAAGATGATTAAAGATTTCTTCCTCTGTTTCTGGAGTGAGCTGAATGTTATCTTTGATTGGAGACAACGGGTCTGACTTCTTAGATGATGGAAGTCTTTCATATTCTCTGCACACACACACACACACACACACACACAAAAAAAAAAGGCAAACAGAAAAACCCATGAAGATATGTCAGTTTTATGTTTCTAATTGCAGACCTGTAAGAACACACGGGTTAAAACTGAACAAAACCCCTCACCTAACTACCTAATCCTCTACATAAGCCCCAAATAGACTTCATGATGGTGAGTTCCAAATTCAGCTTCACTACTGCTAAATAACTTGGAAAATTACTTCAACTCTGTTCCAGTTGTCCCATGAACAACTGGGAGCTAGTAGCTTTGCATCAGAAATGCAGGATGCTGCACAGCATAACACTCAGAACTAAGCAAGCCGTGGCAATAGGAAATTTTTTTTTGTGAAACAGATAAAGGAAAAAATCCCCTAAGACCTAACAAGTAACGACTTTAATTATGTAAAAATAAGTACATTCAACAATTACAGTGCAGCAAAAACTTGATGGATTTGCTCCCATTGTTGCCGGAAGCAAAACCTTGCAGGCATCAGCAGAGAAAATGAACGTGGTACCATCTCCGCTCTGTCTGATATACCTGTGCTGGCACGAATCAAAACACATGGGTAGACACTTTCTGCACAACCCTGCTTAGACACTCTTAATATGACAACAACTCAAACACTGTCACTTGCTCTTTGAAAGGGCTTTTCTCTGAGAAAGCTTTGCCACGATGTGCTTTTACCCAAGCCTAAGCAGAAGCAGTGTAAGTTAAAAAAATATATACATATTTCTTTGAAATAAAAAGCAGATCATTGGCTAACTAAGTTTTCTGAAAAACTCTTCAACATTTAAACTTGAAGGACTATCTGTACACACAATAGTAAACAATGACATTGTATGATGTGCAAAAATGTCTCAAAGACTCTAGCTAACAAATATTCCCTCAATTAACACTCATTTCAAGAAGCAGAACATATCTGATAATCTACCACACACAAATGTGGGAAGCATATAAATTTAAAAAACAACCAAAAACCCCGTATACAATGTAAAATGTAATGATCATTTTTATACAAACTATGTTAAAAATAAATACTTAAATATATTTTAGCTGAGAGTATTTCCTGGTTAGAAATTAAAAAGTAAAAGGAAGTGAAGAGTATATCTACCAAAAAATATACTTGGTTATGTCAAACAATGAAAAAAAGTGAAATCACTTATGATATTAAAGAAGAATATGCAGAAAAATTGATATTTTAGGTTGTTAGTTGCTTTGAAATAGACCCTAGCTCACAGGATGCTTGTATTCATCAGGCTAGATAGAGTAATTCAGTAATTTGATACTTAGCTGAATTATGCAAAGATCTATTTTCAACACAGTTTGGACCTGTACAGAGTACAGGTTTACATTTTTTTTTAGTTTAACATTTTAGTGATAAAAGTGTTTTAGAGCAGCACTCGCAGCAGGAAAATGGGACATTATGTGAACAGTCTCATTGCTTTCACAGTGCAACCCAGTACAAAAAACAACACGGAATAGGCAAAACGAAGCTATTAGTAAGAGGCTTTTCCAGCTCACAGGAATTAAAATTTAGATTATATATATAGAAAGAGAACACAAAGTTTTTCTTTCTCTGTGAAGTGACTATTCTGTTTTGTGTTCAACTTTTTTCCCTAAACTGATACGGAAGGAATAGCAAGGAAAGAAGAAAAAGCCCAGCTTCCCAGATCAGACAAAGAAGGAGGGAGGAAGTGATGAGAAGGGGTGGTAAAAAGGAAGAAGCAAATAGCTTAATATAAGAGGTTAAAGCAACTCACCTTTTAAACTGGAAGTTCTTCCAGAGCTCACTAATGGTAGCTTGCAGTCCCACCTTATTTTCAATATCACAGTGATTTCTCTTCTGCACAGGTGATAGTCTCCTGCTTAATCCACTTACTTTAGCTGGTATCAATGGCTTAAGCTTTGTCACAATCCGTGATCCTACAGAACCGGATTTGCGTAAACCAGGTACCTGTGGGATTTTAATATTACATTACAAACCAGCTAAAGTGACAACCTGCAAGTTACAGAAATGCTGTTGCTGGAAAGCATATGATCAAAAATAAGTTTCTATAAAAAATAAGAATTGCTACATCAGTTTCCATGTATATTTGCAACCAGAGGTGATTATAAAAGCACTTGTCCTTTGAAAGTATTTTTTAATCTCTTGAATACTTTTCCTCATTTGTTCAATAAACCAAACTCTTCAGTGTTACTTTCCAGATATTTTAAAGAATCTGCTATGGCATAAAGGACTATTTTTTCCAAAATCTAAACAGAACCAAGAGGATACCCATACTATCACCCAAAGGATCACTGGATCTCTGTCTGGAACTTCTTATCACGCAGTTTCTTTCTGGAAGCCAAAGCAGTTGCAAATAGACTTCTAGAAAGGCAAACAGTCTTAAATTTGACATAGACAAGCACACAAAAGTGTTCTGAGATGACTTAATCCCTGTAATGAATCTAGTTAGTGTGATTTTTGTATTTCACGCTCTCATTCCCAACCCTAATCTCTTATATCCCTAGAGTCTTACAGAGTCAGCAGCAGACAAACTGGCATATAGCTGCCCAGATCAACATTTGCACCCCATCCAATCTGATACGCTACAGATGCCTTCTTGTCTTGGGGAAGCTCTTCCAGAAATTTCTTCTTTCTCCCATTTTGCCCCCAGCCATGAACACTCAGTGTGACTACTTGCTACCATGGTTTCTCTGCTGCCAGAATTAAGAGAACTCATGAGTCTGGGTAGGCTGTTATACATCATAACTGAGTTATATATATGCCATCTGAGTTACGATACAGCTGAGCCACTTGCTGCTGTTGCCAAGTTAGTTTAGCCAGTTGAGTTCCCTGGTCCAGCCTGTCATGAGTGTTACTGCCAGCACAGGAAGGATTCACAGGGGATGCACGGCCAAAGAAGTAAGTGTGAAAGATCCTCCCGCCAGCAGCCTGCTTTAAGCAAACAGTTTTTACAACTCTTGTTGCTAATGGATTTTGAGCACATTTATATACTCTGAAGAGCCTAAAGCATCCTGAAGGTTTGTTTATAAGAAGATGGCCATGTTACCTTTATATTGTGTATTCCCTTGCGTTTCATATACATTTTCACTCAAAATTATTTTTGAGCCAAAACATATTAAACAACTTCTTAAATAGAAAGTCATACAGTTCTGAATGACCAGTTTGACTTTATTTCATTGCCTAGTCTTGTTGAGGAGCACTACACAAAATGTAATTCTAATGAAAAAGCCCAGACTTGCAAATAGGTAGCAGTAGTTCAATTATTAAAGAACAAAGTAAAAAATTCCAGCTTCTTAACATGAAAGTTAAAACACCCAGAAGAGGTCACTATTGTTCTACAGAACACATGCATTTCTCCCATTCTGACAAAAAAAGCTTTAATTTTTCAGCTTCCTTCTCTAAAACCAAGCTAGCAAGGGTGTCCGTGCTAGGAACAGTGTTCTCCTTTAGGAGAGATGCCTGACAGAGGTGAGCTCTGAAGAAAACTGACAGCTCTTCCATGCAGCTTTAGTGCCCAGCAAATCTCACAACTAGAACAACTTGAAAGACTGATTAAAATTCCTTCCACTTTAGAAATTTAAATACTGTTTGTCCATTCAAAGAGGAAAAGACGGCAAAACTGGTGGAGAAAAATTAAAAGACATTTTTGGCTTTAGCTTCGCTTCATGAATTTATGTAGCATGTACAAAATCCCAAAGCAAGTTGCAACACCACCAGCCACAGGGGGCTAAGGCCCATCTTTGTTTCAAAGCAAATGACCAAGAAAGCAATTTTCTTTCTTGCCAACATATGTACATGCTTAAGATTCTTCCACTGTAAGTTCAGAGTGGACTAGCATATTAAACAAAAACAAAGAAAACACATATACTGCTTTTCATTGTTCAGTAGAACTCAGACAATATTAAAGGAATTCTTACCTTGGTCTTTGGGAGCACATTCTTCTTGTCAGTGTGTACAGCAGAAAATACCAGAGAGTTCTGAATGCATGGACTATCAACCGGTTTCAGGCTGAAGTCAGATTCCTTCATCAAGGAAAAAAAAAGCTGATTTTAAAACAGTTTATACAATATAATTTTTATATACTTACATTTATAACATACAGTGTTCTCAATATTTCTGCAAACATATCCAAGAAGCATGAGAACAAAAGTTAGGCTGCCAGTTTTGATGTAACTCATTGTTTTCCACTCTTTCTACTGCTGTCAGTAGAAACTGGAAACAGGGAACAGGCTTGATCTTAAGCTAGTAAGTCTACTCATCCTACACAGCTATATTAGACACAGCTATGTTTTGTTAGAAGTTCTATTACCTGCAGCATATCATTTTAAAGGTGAGACTGATGACTAATTTCTTAGACAGTGAAAGGTGAAAGGAACATTTTCTTACTTCTGTAGGTGAATTGTTAGATAGTTGTGACACTCTTGAAGACTCCAAACTGCTTTCTGAGAGCTTGCAAGACACCTGAGACTGTGAGGAATATTCCAGATCTGTTATGGGAGAAGATTCTTCATCTGATTTGCCACATGGTGGCCCACTATCTGTTTGCAAGTTATTTATCTCATCTTCCTGGGATGCCATGTAGTTGTCTTGCTGTTGGGGGAGCTGCTGTGACAACATGGCATGAGATGGACCAGGGTTCGCTGAACCATTTTCAAGGCTACCAAACCACTGGAAACAACTTTTCTGTGTTTCTCCAGGAAGGCACAGAGTAGTCCTTGGAGGCTTTTCAGTTTCTGAAAACTGAGAAAGATTTTCTACTACATGTTTTATTTCCTTTTTCTGGCAATCCCTCTCCACATCTTGAAAGAATGGGCTGTCATCTGTCTTTGATTGAAAATCAAGTGTATCTGTAGCATTGCAGAAAAACCTAAAAAAAAAAAAAAAAGAAAGTATGATATAGGTGAAAGCAAGAGAGAAGAAAGCACAAACAAGTATTTCATCTCCAAAATCCAATAACAGTTTTGTACCCATCAGATAGATTTTGAACTACTCTTACAGACACAAATTGTTTTGACGACAGCCAAGGCACTAAGATCTTAATCCTCTAGACTGTCATGGAGGCACTTAACTTTAAAATACAACAACAGCAAAGCCATTTTACATTTCAATATATGTGAAAAACTATCGGTAAATACATCAGCCATTGACTGACAATATTACTAAGTTTTTCACTGAAAGTCAGAAGTATCTAGGAATCCTACAGAATGCAAGGGTGTATTCATTAATCGTCAAAAAGCTAAACCACTATGGAACCCTTCAGTGTTCTTAAAAAGGCAAATAAGACTCTATCCAGCTCTTTCCATATTACAGCAGCAGCCCCTAGAAGCAATTACGAGATAAAGGTTTTTATGAAACTGTGCACTGCTTTGCAGAAAATGCAACTATCACTGACAACTCTTAATTTCTGATGCAGCATAACAAACTCTCAGCTTTCACTTATACCTTCCTGAGCTAAACAGCATCAAAGATTTTCCACTAAAATGATAGCTCTCAAAAAGCTTCTAATATTCAGGGTGCTTATGCTTAGAAGTATACAATAGAAGACATAGTAGTGTAATAATCATTTGTAAAACTAAATTAACTAGCTGTGGTCATAATATCCTGCTTCCCAAAGTGCTAATTGCAGACATCAAGTGCAAAACTGAATGAGATGGGTTAAGAAAAAGAAAATAGATATTTGGCATACCGTATGACCAAGGTTTGGCTTTAACAGAAACAAACAAAACTTGCCAAAGTCAGATAAAGCTCAAATGTTGTATTTTCACAAATAACCACATGTAAGTAAACTCAGCAACAGCTCAGTAATACAACATTAGTCAGTGCGTAGCTCATGCTTGCAAGGAGAAATTATTGACTTCAGGGAAAACAAAGCAAAATCCAAGCTGAAACTGTTCAGTCATAAGATAAAACATCACCTAAATAGTTTTGCAAATGATTTGTTGCCCCATCATATACTTTTATACTACAAACCACTAGTGAAAATAAATTATTGCACACTCACTATGATATTTAATACTATTTTGGTACTTAAAAGAAAGTGATGCAAACATACCTGCTTCTTGTTCCTGGAACAACAACTGCATCTCGATCTTTGTTTTTTCTTTGCAGAAAGGAAGCAAATTTATTTCTAACTCTGGGCAGGGAGTCGGAGCTTTCCTTACTGACAGGATTCTCTGAGGATTCAGTGCTTTGCATTGCAGAGACAGACTTTTGTGATTCACAATCTTCAATACTCCCCTTCCTGGCTTTTTTGGCTTTTGAAAATGAATATTGGCTCAGCAGGTCTCCATCTGAGAGTTCTTCTAAATCTAAGGACGATTTAGACATCAATGTAGAAGCATGCTCTAGACTTACTAGTCGTGAAAGAACTGAATAGTTTATGCTTATCTTCACAGGCTTAAAAATATTAGTAAGATCTAATAGGGACATTCTAAACGTTATAGCTCACATCTTTAGCACAATTCTTTTCTAGTACATAGCCTGCAAGTTACTTTCTATGGAGAGGTAAGTTGAGTGAAAACATAACAGATCAGAATTAGAGAGACAGAAAAAAAAAAAGTGCGGAATCATGCTACAACACTTTTTAAGCAAACTTAAATTTGATGCATAAAAAAAATATAATAAATCTAATACTAATTCTGATAAATCGAGGACTAGGAATATACCAAGAACATTAAAGGTAAAAAAGGAAAGCTGGTAGCTTAGTCAGAAAGACAGGAAGCAGAGAAAGTGTTTATCAGATAGAACATAATAAGAACAAAGAAATGCCCCTTATATTAGAAGTTATATGTTATTGTTACGTGTAATTTAGGTCTCGTAGCAGATGCAGGATAGCACATAGATCTGAAGATCTAATAGATCTCAAGAAAGTCAGTCTGAGGAGTGCCAGACATGGAACATAGGCTACAGAAGAGTACAGAAAACATTCTTCAAAATTTGTCTGTCTTATTCTATAGAGGATAGACTATTTTCAGTTCTTCACAAGCCATTATAAAATAGATACCAAAACCAAAAATATCTAAAAATAGAAAAAAATACATTAAAAATGCCCACAATCAAAAAGGATAAGTTTTCATAACGAATAAAAGTAAACAAACATTGCTGTAAGTTTGATGACAAACATGAAATTGTTACACAGGCTTTAATCCTGGCCCTGCAGCTTGTTGAGAACAGATACATAAAGATACAGATGAGAGGTTTAGAAGTCGAACTCTATATCTATTAAGTTGAAGACAAGAGCTTTCCCATTGCCCTCTTCCATGTCAATTCTCTTTAGACAAACATACCGCTTCTTGGCCGTTTTGCTGAGAGCTCTTTGCCTGAAAGTTTCAGTCCTTTGATACTAATTATCTTCTCGGTGCCTTTGGTTGTTACTTTCTCTGGCAAATGCACTTTGTGAGGAACAGTATCTGTACTACTGCTAAATCTGTAGTCTCTACTCCAAATACTATTTTGGTTAGCAGCATCATCATTCCAGCCACGACTTCTCTGCTGGGTAAGCCAAAAAAAAAAAAAAAAAAAAAAAACAAAACAAAACAAAAAAAAAAAAAATAAGACACCAGTTGAATTATTTTGCCTTCTACCTAGTTTCACAGTTTAGCATATAAGGACATTTTTGCATTTGCACACTAAAGGCCGATACAGCTGCTCAACATGAACACTTTCTTCTAGTTCTCACATTTTTCATGCTTTCCATACAAATTACTTCTCTTCTGCCATGAGCTTATGCCAGTAAAATTGGTAATCCAAGACAAGTCTACAAACTTAATTTTTATCTGTTCGAAACCTCCTAATTCGGGAAAATGCTTTCTTCAGCTATATACGAGAACTGTATAAACCTAGTCACTTTTTTTGTTTATGTTTAGTTATTTCTGTAAATAGTCTTAAGTACTTTCAAAAAGGTCTGAAAGTAAAGAAAACATTAAGAGGCAAGTGATTTGAAAAACAACGTTTTTATACATGCAGAGAAGTATGTTTTTGTATGCCATAGGTCACCTAATATACAGTAATCCTCTTTGGACATGTAGATACCAACACTCAGCTAAAATATGCGAGTTCAAGTCTTTTATTAAAGGGAGGAAAGGAAAAAAAGTCCCCCAAGCCTCATATTATATCATGCAAGTATCTCAAGCAATATTTTTTTCCAGCACTGGAAAAAGAAAAAATAAAGAACCTTCAAACCCATGCAGGAGAATTTAATTGAAAATTTAATTTTACAAATCCAAAATCTAGGTGGTTCACCTAATATACTTAAAAAGATTGTTTCCTCATGTTTGGTCAAAAAAATCAGAATTACTCTAAGGACTACCAAATCATTTCTGTTCATCACTTGCATGCAAAGAGCTCTTCCTTGGGGGCTCAAAGACTACTTAGGCCACAGTGCTTAACTGCTTACATTTTTCAGAAACTGCACAGAATTTAAAGTGAAGTGAAAAGCTATAAGAACCTAGATTTAAATGCTACTATACTCAGTCTTGCCCTACTGTCAAAATTAACACAGCAATCCAAGATCAACATCCTTTATTTCAGTTAAAATGCAGAACGATAGCTATGCAAGCAATTAAAAGCCAGATATAATAAAGACTCTGATAGTAACCGATTTAAAAGCACACCCTTACATTTACATTTTTCAGCATCTTTTAAGTGCCAATAAAAAAAAAAAGCTTTACTGATTATATCTGTTAAGAACTTACTTACAAATTCAGTTTTTGAATTCTATTGGGACAATTCACTTAATGTGAGAAAGCTTTCCTGGACAAGAGCTTGCAAATCTGCCAGAATGAAACGTCACCTGACATTCTCTCTTTAGTAAACCAAAAATTCACAATCTTTTAAAACGCATTTCAATTAATACTTGGAGAGTCTTAAAGATGATTCAAAAATTCATAGGCTGGGGGCCACATGTTTCAGGATACAATAATGCTTTTTGTAGTATTAATCCTTTACTAATGATCAGAATAAAAAAGTTTTTACCTTGAGTTTATATCTGATCTTCTTTATATTTATTTGTTGGTATACAGTTTCTTAATAGTAGAATAGCTTTCATTGCCAATTTACTTGAAGAGAACATGTAGCAATATTTTCCTATAAACCCTTAACACATGCCAATTTACTTGAGAAGAACATGCAGCAATGCTTTCCCATAAACCTTTCAGATATGTCGATTTCTTGCTATACTATTTTAGAAAAAAAAAAAAAATTACCTGGGCAGTATCAGGGTTATAATCATCAATTTGTTTCATTGTGTTGATATCAACATTACCAATAGCAATTTGAAGAGCAGTAACATCACCAAAATGTCTATCCCCATCATGTTAAAGGAAAAATCTCTGATTACAGACTAAATTGCAAGAACAATAGCTTGAAAATGTAATTTCCCATTTTTGTGTTTCCACTAGAATATTAATCAAAAGAAAGATGCAGAATACTACTCATGGAATGAGAATTATCATACAATAAGAATTATACTAGATCTGTAGGGTTTGGCATATCACAGAAGTTTCATGGAAAACTTTCAGTCATCAGCAGGAAGATTTACTTTCTTTCTCCTTCCTAACTTGTGAAAATGCCATAGCTGGAAAGACATAGAGAAACTAGTATCTCTTTCAATAGCCTCTTTCCTCATTTTCCTTATCTTCCATGCAGATATTAGGCTACACAAACATGTGACAACACCACACGTTCTACTGGAAAAAGTTCTGGTAAAAAAATAGGGAGTGCTTAGGTTAAGCAATGAGCCAAGCACCGACTAAGAATTGAACTGGCTGAGATCACAACATGTACAATGTAAGGAGA
>JAUBNY010001146.1:6353698-6367206 GCA_032275445.1 Crypturellus soui
CAGGGATAACGGGGCTGGGGAGAAGCGGGGGACGCCCCCCGCCGCAGGACCCGCGCCCCTACCTGGCTGCGGGGAAGAGGAGGCCGCGGCGGCGCCCACTCTGCCTGGCCTGGCCCGGCCCAGCTCGGCTCGACTCGACTCTGCGCGGGGTGCGTTCAAGCAGCGCGCGCTCCGGCCCTGGCCCCGCCCCCGCCCCCGCCCCGCGGACTACGAGTCCCGGGAGGCGCCGCGCGGGCGGGCCCGTTGCCGGGGCGGGCCCTGGCGCACGCGGAAGCTTCTGCCGGGTGGGAGCGGCGCGGGAAGGAGGCGGCGGCGGCGCTCGGGGCTGAGGAGGGAGCCCGGGGCCCCGGGGAAGCGGCGTTGGGGGCGGTGGAGGGGGCCGACGGGAACGCGCTGATCCCTCGGGCGCAAGGGCTGAAACGGCGCCAAGGAGCAGGGAGGCGCCACCTGCTCAGCCCAGCCTTGGCCTCCCGCGGCAGCGCGAGGAAACAATGAAATCCGGTTCCCTTGCGGCTAGCAGGCGCCCTTTTGTGTCGCCTTTGTGTCGGCAGGGCCTCATGATGCAAATTCGCTATTACCGCTAAGCTAAATCACAGTCGGCAACCTGGAAAGCGTGTGTCATTGCTGTACTTAGCGTTTATTTTCAGTTCTTTCTGTCCGTGCTGTCTGGTCACATCTGTACCCTGGTAGTTTTTTTCTGGCAGTTGTGAACTAGATAAACAAAACAGGACCTCCCACAGGACAGAATAGATTTGCTCCTTTTCACAGTACTCACATGTAAAGAAGCCAAACACCTGTATGTGAAAATTCTGGAGATATAAGTAAAGATAAGAACAGGAAACATGAATAACTCACTTCTGTACTCTTGTTAGTAAAGGAGGATGTAGTGTGAGCCCTTTCTGAAATTACTCTTCATAGTGATTACTCCAGGGAGTTGATCAGTCTATCCCAGCAACATATCCGTGACATGCTGCAAAGGCAGGTGTATATAGAATAATGGACATAAACACTGTAAATGTTAAAATTGGAATCAATAGGTATCATTGGATTTTGGATGCTACAGAGCGCTGGATGTAGCTCACCCAGTGACACAGGGAGAGTGGAAATAGGCCACAGGCTGCAGAGGCAGAGGCAAGGGGCAGATGTAGCAGTGGAGCCCTGGGGCTATGTAAGCATTTGTGCCCAAAGTATTTGCATGCTTTTGTAGTTATATTTTAAAAAGCCCTGAACGTCCATACAGCATGCTGAAATTTGAAGTGGTGTACAAAAGATTTTTTAAAAATGGTCTGCACAAAATAGGTGTACTAGTAACGTTTGTGTTGTACAGATCTAGTTATACGTCATGAATTGGATCAAGTGCAACGTAAGTGCTGTTAGTGAGCTCCCTGTTTGACACATAAGCCACAGGAAACTGCAGTTTGGTAACCAGCTGCAGGCACCACAGACTAAACAAGGGCTCATTACAGTGCCAACCTTGATGTCTTCCTACTGGTAACACACACTGGAACCTAGAGGAGTCTCAGGGTGATCTTAGTTCTGATCTTTCTTACCCTTACAACATCCTATCTCTGCTAATGAGGAACTTGGTCAATAATGGAAAGAAATAAAGAAATACAGACAGCCAAGGAGAGACTATGCATGCAATACTGGATTATGCAAAATTTTGTTTTCTGTACAAAAACCTGCATGGCTATTTTATTTGTTGAGCTCCTATTTAGATCAGACTGGAGCCTCCTGGAATGGATGCATGTTTCCAGCTACAAGTATTGGAGTCACTGGACCAGATGTCTTACCAGCACTCTAGAAGAGAGTTATCACTGCACTGCAATAACAATTATTTATTTTCTGAAAAATAATTTTAAAAAGCATTAACTTTAACTGCTTTATTCAGCTGCTGCTAGTAGAAGTCTGGCAAGTTGGTGATTGAATACTGACTAGACACACACTGTCTGCATTTTAAAAGAGATTGAGAAACCATGAATCTTTCTTGGAATGAAGGAAAAAGTGATAGGGATACAGAAGGATCAAACAGTGCTTTCCTTAATTGGAATTTCACATAGGTTGAAATTTTTGTTCATTTGTAGTTACAAACAGGAAAAACTTTTTTGAAAAAAAGTCTACTTGAATTATACCTTCTTAAGAAAAGTGTGTGTGCAATGAAAAATGCATAGAAATAATTTAGTGAGAGTGGCGGCATAAGAGGTCTTAAAGCTGAAAATGTTCATTAAATTCCTCCTCACTGATTTTTTTTTCCAGTCCATGCTTCTGTCTATATTTGACATGCTCCAGAAATTTTAAATTCAATTGCAATTACACTTCTATTTGAATTACGATCATTTCTCTTAAAGAATGTTTTTTTACATCAATTCTGATATTTATCGTTTCCTCAAACTGTTCTGCTCATGGTGAAAACAAAACCAAAGTAGACAATATAATATATCAGTATCATTTGAAACGTCATGTGCAATTCAATTACATCTCCTTTTGACCCTTTTGTGTAGATTATATTTAAAATAGTTGTAAGGTAAACCGCAGACTGAGAAGCACTGGAGCCAAAGAGCATTAAGAAAGCCAGAAACACAGAATTGTTGCCCAGGTCATTTTCCTCTGCAGTTCCTTATTCTTGATTGCTTGGAATTGAAGATGTGACATGATTTATGTTAAATCTTTGAAAGCTGTAAGGAGATCTTACAGTGGATTTATGGGGCGCCTCAGATCACCACACTCACAAACTGATTCCTGTGTTTTGGGTCTTTTACAAATAAATAATGCAAAGAAGTTTACCCTTTTGAATTTCCCCTCACTAACATCTCAAAGTGCATTTGTTGTATCTATTAACATTCAGTTTATAACAAATGGCTTTCATGAAATTATCTGTGACATCTTTCATTATGTTTCATAATTTCTGTGAAAAGTGAAGTTACATACAACGAGTTAGAGGATTTGTTGGTTTCAGAGTTATTTTGACTAATACAGACAAGAGATACAGATCTTCAAGCTCAACAATGTCTCCTGGAAGGAAGAGGTAAGATTATAATATCATGAGTTATTTAAAAATCCGTAAAGCATGTAAGTATAAGCATGTAAGTATGTTGTGCAAGCATACAATACCTTTCCTTTAACAAACATTGGATTATACCTGTATAATTTCCGAATATACCAGCTGAAGCCTGAAAGCATCAGGTTCCTATAGTTAGGAACAACATAATGTATAATTTTCTGTAATATGTACAAACTTTTCCTTAACAAGTACCTTGTGTGCCTAAAGGATTTCATAATTCAGAAATGACTGTACTCAATCCCCATCATATTTAACTTCCTTGAGCAGTTTCACAATAGTGACTGGCAGAATACCTTACAAATAGATCTGGAAAAAGAAAGTAGGAGCAGAAACATCCCAGTCATTTCATTTTAACTTCAAGTTGACAGTATTTTGCACTGTAAATGAGAAATGACATTCTTTTAGAGAAGATAGTAGAGGCTATTCTTATGCTGAGCTACTAATAATAAGCTGTTTATATCCTAAAAGAATTTTGGAAACAGGAGCTAAATAATCATCCCCACTTTTTTTTAGGACTACTGGAATTACCAGGTTGATTTTTGTTTTGCTTTATTTTTCTCCAGGTTGCATTAGTTAAATTACTCCTCTAATTCATCAAGTCTCCTGTGATTTTGACTGTGTAATTTGCAATTTGAAACTTTCTGCTACGGAATTTCTAGATACCAGTGAAAGAAATGTGTGGAAAAAAATCATAGATGTTTGAAGTCTAGGTATCTAGCTGGTAGCTTGAATTTCTCTGTCACTCAGGTATTCTGATAAATATCTGGTGATTCTTAGCTCTTTGAGGGCAGTTTGCATTTATGAGCACAGGACACAACTTAAATGCAAGAGTGTATCACTATTCTCTTCCTACAGAAGAGCAAACTGAAGCCTGTGGGGCAGGCATTTCCCATTACAGAATTGTAATGGGAAATGCCTGCCTCACAGGCTTCGGTTTGATTACAGTAAGATTACAGTAAGATTTCAATAGCTGAGATCGTACTGGAACTCCACTCTTACATTTCTCTCTCCTCTCTGCCAACCAGTTTCTCTGAACAGGCACCAAAGCTGATCAGAGGAAGATTTTGCTAACTTTTGAGAACACGTCTAGGAAATCTGCTATTCCTTGGACAAGTACAGCAGCAGTAGCTGATGTGAATAATGTGATCTTAAGCCATCTTTTTGGATGGCTTTGTATTATCATGGCCTCATACTGCATTTGGTAGCATAAGGGTGTGCTTATGCTGAAATCATTAACATTTCTACCAGAACCATCCCACTTCTGGAGCCCAGGACCTTTATGTCTCTTCCCTTGATCATCTCCGGTTTATGGAGATGCTCCCTTGCTACCACGGATAGTGACCGTAATTCTCTAAACCTGCAGGGCTCTCGCAGCACGAATAGAAGCAGGACAGTCTCTACTTGGTGAGTTTGCACAAGAATGATTCCCTGCCTTTGGCTCTGAGAATCAGCATGGGAGCAGCCGCAGCTCAGACAGGGGGGCTACAGAGCTTCCTCACTGCTCCCTTGGCAGATTCCTATTTCATTTAACCAATTTAAAATTAATAGTCAAAGTCTCAGTGGAATCTCAGTGGAGTCTATAACTAAAAAAGACCCCTGTAGACTCCTGATATAAAGGAGAGGTGGCCAAGTGAGCTAAATGACTCTAGAGGTACCTTTTTCTCAACACAGACTATAGACAAGGAATGGGATCATTGAACTTAGACAACTCCTCTTTGCACAGCTAAGGTAAAGCAAAATTAATTTTGTCCCAGTATGTACCACAATGGACTAAGATTTCTTATAGGGTTTTAGGAAATTTCCTTCCTTACAGAAAGTCTTCTGGAATTGTCTTCAAGGGATAGATTAAAATACTCAAAATCTTGCACTCTGCTGAAGTTCCCAGTCAGATCATCAGCTATCATGGTAACTTAATCACAAAGATCAGAAAGTATATCAGGTTCCTGGTTTATATTAGTTTTTTTTTTTTTTTTTCCCAAAAATTTCAAGGAATTCCTTACTAAAATTATTTTAATATCAGCATTGCTTTGAATTTGATAACTTTTACTTCAGAGTATGACTATCAGTTCATGTAATTGATTTAATAAATTGTTAGAAAAGCAAAATTTGATTACTGTCTGGTAGGTGGCAGTGTTACATTTACTGCACCCTTGATCTGGACTAGATGACCTCTAGAGGTCCCTTCCAACCTTAAGCATTCTATGATCTGCTCTTTTATCGAACTTTGCGTTTATGGACAGTGGATTTTTCACTTTTTTGTTTTTAAAGGTCACCTAAAAAGAAGAACTTGAATACACATGCACAAGCAAACACATACTTACAGGAAGTATGTATCCTTAAGTATCCTTAAAACTCTATTTCGTTGTGGAGGAAATGTTTTTTGAAAAGTCTTCATATGAATATACCTCACTGTTAGTAAAGTCATTACAAACCTGGATTATCTATTTAATATTGTAAGTGCTATATTCTGTAGTCAGTCCAGACTGAGAGCAAGATTTGAGTGGTATCTCACTTAGGAGCTAGGTCTGTAAAACTCCTTTTGCTATTCAGATCTCTGTCACTACTAGAAAATAGAACAAAAGAGAAGCCACATTAATTTCCTGCATCACAACTGTGTCTACCTTGATTTCTGGAGGGGTAGCATCTCAGCTGGCCCCAGTTCCCAACTGTTTCCATCAGGGTGAACACAGTTCTTACAACCACGTTCCAGTGACACTAAGTGTGAGTACAATTCTGCCATCCCCTTCCTGTGCAAAGGTTACTATACTTGCCTGAAATTTTTGGTCAGATATGTAGCCATTACCTTCTTCCTGATAATGTGGTAATTAATAAATAACATATATATATAAATAAAAAAATCCAGAAGTTTATAAATCTTCTATCTATAAAGATTTTTATCTATATTATATAAAGATAACTGTCATATAATACCTTGTGAAACTCTTTCATTCAGCTCAAAAGGAACAAAAACCCACCTAAGCAATGCTTGAAGTGAATCATAGAGTAGTTGAGGTTGGAAGGGGCCACTAGAGATCACCAAGTTCAGCCCCTTGGCTCACGCAGGGTCACCTAGAGCACCCTGCCCAGGATTGCATCCAGACAGCTGTTGAACACCTCCGAGGAAGGAGGCTCTGCAGCCTCTCTGGGCAACCTGTTCTGGTGCTCAATCACCCTCACAGTAAAGTTATCTTTCCTCATGTTCAGATAGAACTTCCTGTGTTTTAGTTTTAAGTTTTTATCCTTTTTACATCGCCCTTTTCAGATACCCCTCCTTTTCAGATATACATTGGTAAGATCCCCCATCAGTCTTCTCTTCTGCAGGTTATACAGGTCCAGCTCTCTCAGCCTTTCCTCGTAAGAGAGATGTTCCAGTCCCTTAATCATTTAGTTGCCCTCTCCTGGACGCCATGTACCTTCTGTACTGGGGAGCCCAACCGGACACAGTACTCCAGACGTGGCCTCACCAGGACTGAATAGAGGGGGAGGATCCCCTCCCTCAACCTCCTGGCAATGCTCTTCCTAATGCAACCCGGAATACCACTGGCCTTCTTGGCCACAGGGACACAGCACTCCCAGGTCCTTGGATGATACCTGCAGTATATCCATTGTTTCCGTTGCAGATTCCGTAGTATTTCTGTTTGTGTGTTTGCACTGAATGGGGAGAGTCTTTGCACAAAACACATTTCTGTGGTAAAGCACCACAAAATCTGACCTTCTCTATAACATACTCGTGTGGAAACCCAAGAATCTCGGCATCCTCAGAAGGTCTGTGTGAAATAATAAATGCAAATAATAAAATCATGCTATTTGCTGTGTTCAGTGCCAAGATGGCTATAGAAAACCAAGTAGGCAGTTTGCGCGTTATACACAGCTCTGTTTTCAAATGTCTTCAAAAGATGATCTGGCAGTTTTAACAGGCTGATTTAATCATTAACAAGAAATTGCAAAAAGACAAGCAAACTACCACAAATGACAAGAAACATTTGCTGGAGGTGGGGGGGTGGGAAAGAAACAGCTGTGTCATCATATTTAAGCCAGAGCCCTGAGGCAAAGGAAACCCAAGTCCTTCCGAGGCAGCTGAACCAGGAGTGGCTGCTGTTATTTATTTAATGCGTTGCTGGCCCCGCTACCTGAGGTGAGTTGTTCCTAAGCTCCACAGGCAGCCCGTGGTGGGTCTCAGGCCAGTCTGTGCTCTCTGACAAAAGGGCATTTGAACAGTGATCGCAAGCAAGCCTTGGCGTCAACGCCTCCGCTAATGTGGGGAGCTGGCAGGGGAACGCTTGCATTTTAGGTTAGCCTCGAGAAGTAGTGGGGGCTTGGATAAAAGCTTGTTTAAACCTGAAGCTCAAGTAATGGGGATGTGAAAGGCATGAGGATGCTTCTGGAAAGCCTAACGGAGCTGTTGATCATGCCCTGCGGGAAAACTGCGGAGCTGATTTCCAGGCACCTGATTCAGCCAACAGACCACAGAAACAGAGGAGAGATGCCGCTTTTCACATATAGGCTCTTCAGTGTGGAGCAGCCCTGTGGATCAAGGTCTGTCTTTGAAATCCAGCAGGATTTTGATGTCTGGCCTCATAGTATTATTGGATGAAACTATCCTTTCTTAGAGTAGAAAATTAATTGACAATGTGTGACACTCACTGTGCTTGCTGGTGTGAGGAAAATCAGCTTATTTAGGACTCTGCTTCTCTCAGTCTTACTTCCATTTTCTTTGAAACCCCGAAACTAGAGTTTTGTTGCTGTTTTGTGAGTAGCTTGCATACCAGTAGGTACAGAAGCGCTGACTTTGTTTATGCAGGTGGGCAGGCGGGGCAGTAAACAAGCTGGAATAAAGCAATTTGGCTCTTGTACAGGAGACAGTCACCCGTGAAGAAGCAGCTTTCAGGCAGTCCCTGCCCTGCCACACGCTGCCCTGGTTGTAAGAGCCCGTAAGAGGGGTTACAGCAGGCAGCAGAGAGAAACCACCCTTCAGGCTGTCCTTAGGGCAGCATTGCAAGGACAGGGGATAAGATAGTTCTGTTGCCAATTACAGCTCCTTTAGGTTTGAAGACAGACACGTTAGGGCTCTGTAACACCAGGTTAGCTCTGTATGGCTTCACTAAGGGCCTTGTTCATTTTTATTTTTGTTGCTCATCTAAGTACCTCTCTTCTTTGCACTACATGGAGTTAAATTAAAATAGATTAATCAATAATGGTGCTCAGCATCAGCTGAGCACTCTCATGTATGTTTGCAACTGTAAATCCTCTAAAAATCAGTCTTTTGCTTTTGTGTAGGTACTGAGATATTTCATATTGCTGAGTCCTCCATTGGAAAGCAGAAAACAAAATGTATCTGTTCCTCCTTTGCATTTTATATTTGCCTTTGAAACCCACTGACACTGAGGAGATTATTTTTGGTCAAAATAATTTTACAGAATATCAAGTGGGCAATATGAGTATGATTCTTTCTGTCCCACATGGTGGGTCAATGGAACCTGAAGACATCCCTGATCGAGATGCTGGCTGTTGGGATGCAAAGACATCCTCTTGTATTTTCTCTCATGACTGCCCCTCTGGAAGCATTCAAGATTTTAAGAAATGCAAGGTGCTTACCAACCAAGACAGGTATACCATAGAGGTGGCTCAAGCCCTTGCTAAAGAAATCAGCAAAATAACTGACGGCCTTTATCCCCATATCATTGTAAACCATCTCCAGAGATTCAAGATGGATGCAAACAGGGAAAAAGAAGAAGCCGCTTTTGGAGTTCCCCAAGCAGAAAAGGCCTGGGAGGAATACATGGGATTTTTAAGCAATGCAAAGTCACAGATGACGGAGGGCCTGATTCTGGATATCCATGGACAAGCACATCCTGAACAGTGGATAGAACTAGATTACACACTTTCAAAAACTTCCCTCAATTTGGGGGTCTTTTCTGCATCAAATTCCTCTATTAGACATCTGGCCAATCAGCTTGTCAACGAGTCTTTTGAGACTTTGCTCACGGGGAACAGAAGTTTGGGCAGATACATTGAAGAACAAAATAAGAGTTACATTTGCGTACCTTCTCCATCCAATCCTAGTCCAAACAGTGGTAACTATTACAGCGGTGGCTACATCACAAAGACTTTTGGCTCCCGTATTTCTGGCACTATCGATGCCATTCAGATTGAACTACCCCAGTGGGTCAGGGCAGCTGAAGAACGTCCCAAATTTTGTAAAGCACTAGCACGGGCTATAATGAAATTCTGGCAAGCCAACTACTGCAACCACTACAGCCACGAGCTTCTGCCGTGTGGAAAGAGGCTGTCTGTATTGAGGTTACTTTCCGCAAAATAGCAGTGATCTGGAACAACAGAACTGATTTAAACCTGCAATCAGTTACGGATACTAACGGAAAGATGCTAACCTGCAAAGAAATATAGGGACATCAACAGACAGAGACAATCCACAGCTTTTACCAACAAACCAGCTAACAAACAGCTTCGTACTAGATCCAAGAGTTAGGAGACTGCCTGAAGATGAATACATAGCTCTGGAAATAGCACGTCTGATACGCTTTTCTGTTCTCGGTTTCTTTCCAGTAGCATCCTCTGTTCTGTACGATACAATAAACAACTATGTTTATCCTAAATAGTTCTGTGAGTTGCAATGCATTAGTAGATTATCTACTAACTAAAATGGACTGTCTCTGCTTTTCCTGGGACACTTGTAAAAAAAAGTCATTTGGATAATATGGCTATGTAAAATGTTTCATACTGGGAGCAATTTTTATTTGGTGTTTATAAAGCACTAGGATTTGGAGCTCTTCAAGGAAATAATGACACACAATCTGAATTACTTCAGGTTTTGTTAATTAAATGAATTATGAGAAAAAAAATGAGAGCAGAGACATCTAAAGCAATTATTCAATTGATTTTTTTTCTTTCTTCCATCCTTCTCCCAGACTAAACAGCACAGCATTAACTGGATGGGAGGCTGCTGATGAGAATACACACCATGTATTTTTGGCCGTTTTCCTTACAGCACGGTTCCCTCCTGAGAGCTTGTACACTGGTTATGTTCAGCATAACACTTAATTTGTTACAGGGAAATATATTACATTAGGAATGTACTATTCTGCACAGTGAAGAATAAGGTGCCATGAATAGAAATGAGTACAAATCAAGTCTTGAAAAATATATACATTTCATAAGGAAAGCCAAAGGCAGCTGCTAGCAACACTGAAAACAGTGTAACTGGGAAATTAGGATATATGAAGTTCTAGCAGGATACAGCATAAAAGAGAAGAATGACTCACTGGCTATTGTAAAGAAGTATTCATAAACTGGAAAAAAGTGAGATGAAATAGCTGCATCTTACAGTCGGAGTTAATATTTTTGTTCCAACCATAAGGAGGGACAATACCAAAAAGAACCTCTTACACAATTTTAAAATATCACGCATGGATTGTTTATAGGAGCTCTCTGAACCCAGACTGTTCATCTTTAATGAATCTTTGAGGATGAGGTAAGCTTCGGTAACTGGAAGAACGCTATTGCGACTGTCTTTCAAAGGCAAACAGGACTGAGGGCTTTGCAAGAGTATTAGCTTTTGTATGTTACTGGTAGATCATGGGAAGGATGAAGAAGATGCAAATAGTAAATAGTTAACAGATTGTGGTTTATCTGCTGTCACTTGGTTTGTCAGACCGATTTGATTTTGATTTTAATAACATGGTTGGTTGCTCATAATATTAAACGTGCTTCCACAAAGTACTGTGCTAAAACGCATCCAAAAATGCAACACAGGCCCATAACAAAACAAAAACAGATAAATCATTACAAGTCATTGCATCTTCAGCCCACCAGAAAACTGTCTTTCTAAGAAGGCCATATCAAATACTGTTCATTATCAGTTGGCTAGGGGAAAAAAAACACTTCAAAAAAAAAAGATACTGGACTTTTTTCCACAGAACAGTAGGCCTTAACTGCACCAGTTACACGGATTATTCTGTGTATTACTTAGGTGATGCACATAAGACACAACTTGTACCTTTAACCATACGAAGATGATAGGACCTCTCCAATATGTGTCACGCCATGCCAGAGAGTGGGACGCTGTCCTGGAATGCTGGGATGCTAGAAGGAAGATGGGAAGTCATGATAGATAGTTAATTGAACATGAGCTCAGTCCATACTCTTCTAGCTAAGAGAATGGACATACTCTTTGAAATCATAAGCAAGGAACTAACAAGCAAAAAACAAAGGGCAGTTTAACTCTTTTTTATCTGTTATAGGATTGTGAGTATAAAATTGAGTTCTGAAGCAGACACCTCAGAAAAGATACCTACTGTGACAGAAAGATCTCAGAAAGTTACATAATCATTAAAGTAATCCTTGAAAAGTAAACAGAGCCCAATCATTCTGCAATTTCCTGTACATATATATAATATATGTATATCAGTAATTTGTAAGGGTTTTTTTTTAGTGCTTCAAGAAGCAGCATGCTTGTTATCTTTAATAGAGAAAACCTTCTTCATCCACAGAAGCAGTACAGCACTCATGTATGCATTGGTTTACATCTTAAAGCTGATTTGGTCACTTGAAGAGGCTCAGGAATCAGGTGCTGCTCTGGTCCAAACTGGCATTTGCTCATTCTTGATGGGAGAAGTATGCAACAAGGTTGTCATTTAAAGGAGTTTACCCCATCCTTAGTAGTATCATTGCAGAACACTGCAGATGTATACCATCTTCTGAGACACAGCATTCACCAACTATGTCATGGGAAACTCTACCAAAAACTTGTAGATCAACACATGTTGGTCCCTACCTTTAAGACTTCATCTGTAGAATTCCTTTTGATCCAAAATTTTAGTGGTAATTTCCCACTTGCAGTAAAAAATCCATGGCAAAGTAGCCAGAAAGAACAGACAAAAATTCTGGGGGATTTCTCTCCTGAAGTTTCATAAACTGTCTTCTTGCAGGTAACTAGCTTTGGGAAGTCACCAAGCGCATAAATAGTGTCACCCAGAACTACCCCTTCCTGCAGTTTCTCCAGTACCTGGACTGGTTAGACAACCTTCTCTGTCCCTGCTGGGCAGAAAATGCACACTGTGTTTTGTTAAAAAATGTCATTTGTTCCTGCTCTGTGCATTCCTGCAAATACGGGGACAGAAAGTAGATTGTCCTGGCAAGCTCCTCCACATTTAGTATCCCAAAACAGACTTTTTCCAAGTTCTTTTGGTGGCCTGTCAGGCATGATTAATAAAAAAATCTACATGTTTTCTGGAAGAAGACATTCATTTTCCTGTCCCATATCTTTGCCTGTCCAAGGACACCAGAGCTTGTGAAACATGAAGAAAGGTTAGGGCAGTAGCTCTGGAATAATTTCTCATTCTTCAGAGAAGTCTGTATGGCTAGCAACACAGGCATTTCTGCAGGCTTATACACCTGAGTCTTTAAGTAGTTAGCAGGAACAAGATGCTTTTCCTTCCTGTTAAACAAAAAATTTTAAAAAGAGAGGAGCTGTTGTGTGAGTATCTTTTGTTATAACGTACATTAGCCTTATTAGATTTTTTTTCTCAAGGAAAGAATGGAATAGAGGTAAATAGTCATGTTCTGCATGTTGTTCTTACTAATGAAATGTTAATTATGAGGTAAAAAATAGGAAAATTTTTGAAAAGAGGAAACTGCTAATCCATTTGCCTGAAGAGGGACATTATGTTTATTTATCTTGATACTATTCTTCAGTGAGCTCTGGCTCCATTTTCCATTCAGTGCCACTGGAGTTTTCAGGGTTGGTCCACTCATAACCTTAGCAAAATAAATTATGAAATTTCATGACATAATGGTTCAAGTATATAACTGTTTTGTAACAATACAGACATCAACCGTTTTTCATGTGTATATCCCACTGAAAAGAATAAAGTCTGATCTTCTTTTACTGTAAATCCACTGCAGTGCCATTGGCTTCAGTTCAGTTGCTCCCAGCTTGCCAAGGCACAAGACCCCTGCATTTTACTGTTTTTCTTCTATGAGAAACAAAACACAGATTTCCAAGGCACATTAATGGCAAAAGAATATCATATGTACTGATTATTTGAACACTGACAGGATATAATAAACCCTGACTTCTCTTTCATTGGGTTCTCATGAATGAGATACTCTGCTTCTACTCCGCTGGTTACACAAGCATTGTCACTTACTTTTGAATATATAGTACCCTATTCATCCCACCTGTCATCAACATCTAAAAATTAGAAATCTCATCCAAGCTAACTGTCTGGATTCACTGTATAGAGAGAAATGAGAATTTCTGTAGCCGTGGATGTTTTCTGGAATGAATCTATTTCCACTGTCAGGAACCTAGAATCCTAGCTAGACTGTTCACAATAAATCATATCAATATCATGCATGGAGCTCAACCTGGGAGTGGACGATGAGCGAGTTGAGAGCCTGTGGGTAAGGGTTAAAGGGCAGGCTAATG
>JAUBNY010001146.1:6380495-6403419 GCA_032275445.1 Crypturellus soui
CATTATGAGGCCACTTCAGTTGGCAAGGTGATGGTGTTTGCTTTTCTAAACAAAAATGTCGAATTTTCAAGTGTTTCTCACCTCTTTTTCACTGCTTAGAGAATTGGTGTCAGGCAACAGCTGAATGTCTGGAAAAAAATCACGTGTTTGTAAGTCGTCAGGCTTCAGTGACAGAGACAAAACTGGATTTTTCAGTGGAAATGCCACAACCTCAGGAAGCTCCCATGTTACATTTAGATGTGTCTGACCTTCGTTACCCTAGTAGAGTAAAAGTAAAAGAATCTGTATGTACTATGCCAAACTACAAAAAACATATTACATACTTAGAGTGCAAATGGAAGTACCAGTTAGAGATATTTCAGCTCCTTTTGAACTACGTGCTGGCATATTAGAAGTTCACTAGCTGTGGAGTTTGGAGTTTTTCACTGTCTGCAGTTTAGCAAACAATGAAAGACTCCCACTTAAAGGGAGTTTTCACTTCAGTTACAGCTGCTTGTATTATTAATTTTTGTAATCTCCAAAAAGCTGGTGATTTTCCCACTTGTGTAAAAAGATCTTTGGTTCACCCATGGCTCTCAGTTATTGATCTTTCCCCACTGTGCCTAGAGCTAGCAGGATTCTGTCCAGCAAACACAGATTTATTTGACACCCGTGACAATGTATTCAGAAATTGAACCAAAAAAAAGCTCAATCACAAAAAATGTGCACCTCCTATTATAAGAAAGGCATGGAAAGAAATAATTAGAATGCTGAAAAAGAGCAAGATTCATAAACTTATTAATACTTAACCAAGATTCATAAACTTATTAATACTTAACCAGAAATGCAGAAAACTGATGATATGCAGAAAATGGATTGTCATTTTTTCCAAAAATTAAGGAAAATAAAGTCTCTGTTTACTTTTAAAATTGGGAGCTACTAAATGAAATTAGAGAAAAAAAACCCATACATATGTATATATGTACATATGAAAAAAACCTGGATGATTTTCATCTTCCTACTCTGCTCCAAAACAAGAAGCACATGTTTACTCTGATCAGCTTTCAGATAAACTACTTGAAGCAGACGATTTCTCTCATCTTTGCTGTGCTCAGCTAAAGGCAAGGCTTTCACTTCCTGTCCACTTCCAAATTCCCAAACTTTCACTGTTCCTAGATAGGGATGAAGAAAATGTACAAAAGTGAAGGAACTATCGAGAATAATACGTTTCAAACTCAGAAACTTCAAATAGATCAGATAAGGAGAGGGAGGAAAAAAAATATTGACTAATTGAATTTTAATACTTCAGATGAGCACTCCTGAACATTTAAATGTGAGAAGAAATCAATAATTATTCGTGCATGTTAACAGATAACAAAATTATTAAAGTTTGCAGCAGTGCAGTGTAGTACTTGTGAATAAATGAGAAAGGTTTTGTCACATTGCCTAAAATTAACATATCCTAAATAGCACAGGGGAAACTATATATATATATATATATATATTATATATATACACTCTATTATTCATTGTCTGCAAGACACTATAAAATCCCCCCGAGATGATAGTATAAAATCCAGAAAATAACTTTTCTCCAGTATCTTAAAATGAAATTATTAAAATATCTTTCTGTCTTTCCACTTTGGCTAGTTCAAAATAACTATTTTTTAAAAATTGAAAAAAAAAGCCCTTTGTTTGTCTTAAAGATGTCACTATATTCATTATGTACCCATTGTAAACAGATCTATTTTATATAACACCATTTTAAACTAAAATGGAAACCATGACTCAGTATGACAAAGAATGAAACAGTGCACAGTGAATAACGTCAGTGCAGTACTTTTGAAATGACAAACATTTAACTTTGAAGGGTAGACACATTTTGGCATATTTTACATTCCTTTTAATGCAACTTTCTTGAGCTACAGGGTTATAAAATGCTAATGAAAACAATATGAAAAATATTGGAGCTCTAGTCATACAAATTCATGAAAGCTGAGCTAAATCATCTCAGGCAGAAAAGCCAGTTTTAATAATACCACATAGGGATGCTGAGAGCCCAAAATATGCCATCATTACAATATTAACTCTAGTAGACCCAGTACAAGGAATTATCGAATGTTTTCTAAAGTAAAGTTAACAAACAAAATTCATATATATGGATTATTTTCCTGAGGAAAGAAATGAAATACTTTTTACAGGTCAACTTACATTGAATTATCTAAGTGTTATCATTCTGGAAGGATTGCAGAGCTCAAAGTTTTTTAGAGATTATGTAACAAAGGTGGATACTCATAGCTATTATGCACAGTTTAATCCTAGACATTTTGGAATAATTATTAAAACAGAAATTTATCTGTAGAATCTGGAATCATCTAACTACTCTGGTACTCATGTGTAGCTCCAAGTTCAGAATATGAGGAAACACTTTTTCAGATCAAGAGCTATGCAGTACTCGAGTTGAAGCAGCCTAAAATCACCTTTCAATGAATCCCCCATCAAAAGAATATAGAAACAAGATCAAAAGAAATCACCTCTTTCTCCCCAGACTGAAAGCTTTGTATTCCTTTCTGTGCATACTTCCTCTCTATTTTTTATAGCCATAAACCATTTCCTTCCATCACTTAGATCGGTTTAACTAAAGTTGTTCTGACTGCTCATACCATACGTAATTTTAAATAACATTAATGAAAAGGTGGTAATTATTTAATTGCTTTACCATCACATGCTCCAGTAGCAAAATGAAAACCTTTTCCTTCAATGGCTGCACAGGATACTTCAATATTCAGCCCATGTGCATCTTCAATCTGATATATTTGATACCCTGTTTCTAGTTCCCACACCTAAAAAAAGACAAGATTTTAATTATTTGAACTCCATCTTAAAAAAAAAATCACATAGTATGTTCCTATGTAATTGCAGAAAGATGAATACTTCCAAAGGCAAATTTTCACATGTCATGAAAAAGACTCTGATAGTTCATCAGATTCAGTATCAAAATACTATGCTAGTTCACTGAAATAATTGTGTCACTTCTCTGAAAATGTCCCATTCTGCAGTGAAGCCACTACAGCATGGAAAGGCCTATTTATTTGATATGTTATGAGAAAGACTCTTGCTAAGTCAGAGAGATTGTTGAAAAATACGAATATTTACAATTCAAAAATCAAGGAAATCTATCTAGAAAGAATGGTTAGATCTATAATTTTTATGCTGAATATCCAAATGAGACTCTTAATAAATATTTTGTCTGAAAGTTTAGGAATGACTGTATCTGACTATTATCTAAGTCTTTTTAGATTTTAAACAGTGTCTCTTAATGAAATACCAGGACAAAGTTGGCCCCTGCAGAGGAATAGCTTAAATTTAACTGGAATGAAGTAGCTACAATATCAGATGCATTGTTTGGATCTGATTTTCTATATCACTGAATGTCCACAATTATTTTGCAATTGTAATGGTTTTGTAGGCACCATGCAATCTTTGCTATGGAAGAGAAGATTTACCATGAGAAATAACATCTTCATTGGGTGTATAAAATACAAAAACATTTACAGAAACAAGCCTTTCTTCAAAAGAATGGCATAGATCTCCAGCTGGCCCCAAAATGGATACTACTCCTTTCAACATCTTGCCACCTAACTCCATCAGCAATTAATGAGTAGCGCAGATCTTTAGTACCCTGCTAATCAGCGTTGCACTAGGACCAGCAATGACACCAGGAATGACTGGTTATGTTTGCTGTCAGTCTTCTGACACTTGTGTGAGGACTTTTTCAGTTGATTCAAATGTAACTAGTAGAATTAATAGGCACACTCATTTTTTTCATGAATGTTTCAGTACAAATAAATATAGTCAGAGAATGCACCTCTAGTTTGGCAGAGTGGGAAGAGACTGAAGAAGTTGGAGGAAATGGATGATGATAAGAAGCATATGAAAGTGATTCAACACAATTCACATTTTGATATGGAAGAACAAACACTCATAAGCTACATATTTTTATGGTCATTATCATTATGTGTCTACTATCCCACTGCAATCAGTGGGTACTAGGTATCTAGGAGTTCTTTGAATATCTATTGAGTGACTAAGTTCATTTCTAAAAGTGTCCAAACAACTGTCCAAACTGAGGCAAGATGAAATGAAATTAATAAACTGAAATGAATGGATATTAAATGAATGGATAATCCTGAAGCCAAATCCCTGAAATGTATCTAAGATTTTAGCTTTTGAATGGGAGCAAAGCTTGTGATCTATATATAAGTGTTTTGGAAAGATGAGATATTTTTAGATACATTTCACTCATTTCCTCTATTCCAAATGCCTCACAAGCTCATTTGAACAAAGTCTGTAGACCGAGTAGAGGTGTGAGGAGTAACAACTATCACTTTCTTTTTCTTGCTATTTGGCTATTATTTTTAACATTTATCTTGGGACTTAAAAATCCCAAAGGCGCAGGAAAATGTGTTCTAAGAAACCATTTGAAAGAGGAAAGGATCTACAGAAGGTCAGCAGATTGGCTCCAAGAACTGCTAGCCAAATAGAAACAGATTCAGAAAAAAAGAACAGGAAACACAACAGAAGGATGAAGGGCAGGCTGCGTAGGTTAGGCATACTGCATGTATTACATGAACTCTCCAATTTTAGTCAAAGAATCTTTCTATTGGAGAGCAGAATCTTTTATACAGTCCTGTTTATACAATGGTGGGTTTATTTGGTTGGTTGGTTGGTTTTGCATTATACTGATTCATAGAGTGTTTTACATAACACATTCATATTCCACTGAGTTGACTGGGACTTAAGCACTTACTGAACTTTAAAGAGATGCTTGACAGATATATCTTCTGAACTGGGGAATAATGTGTAATTGTGTTTCCATAAATTATTGACTGCATGTGCAATTTGTCATCATGGCTTTAAAATTTTCCTTTGTAGCTACCATACAGCCAGTGGACTTTCACTGCTTCTGGTACACTTGCAAGAATCCATTGCAGTAAGATGTAAACTGTACCACAACACAGCTATAGGAAATAAAACCCCTAATAAATCAGTAAACCAACCAAATCCAGGGCCTCCACAACCTACTGCATCTGAGCGGCGCTTACAATGTTAAAAGAAACTAATTGTGTCAATACAGTTTTCTAACAGAAATAATGATGTAGAAGCCAAATAGTTTCAAGACTTCATGACATATTGGCTTACCACTTCACTGAAGAATCACAGCATAAAAGAGCCACAAAACTGACACCTCGAATAATAAACAACAATCACTCTTATTTTTTTCCCCAACAACTGATATGTAGTGAAAAACTTTTTAAGTTTAATACTTGACAACTTACACTCACCTTCAATATTGATTCAGAGCAGATAGTGAGAATTTGGTGAAAAGCCCTGTTGTAAACCAGAACATTGATGCTTTTCTCATGTGTCTGTGGAACTTGTTTTGTATCTTGTATCACATGAGTCATTGGATAAATATCAATGACAGATGAACCTGCACATGGTGAGAGGGGTGAGAATACAGGCATTTTATATAAAGTACCAGTTATATTCCATGGATACAGAAGGGCTTTATATAAGCCATAAAGTTCATCTGAGTTCTGAGCAGCATAGGAACCTCTGCTGTTTCCTGAGAGTGTCTGTTCACTAAAGCCGAAAATGTTCACACATGCTCCCTAGCAAGGCACTAGTTAAAGGACTCTGAAGTATTTCCTTGCCTTAAACTGCCACGTTTCCACTTTTATTAGACTGATACCTTGACTCAAAAGGCCATTAGGAGCTGTAAATCCCCTAGTCCCAGTGTGACTTGGCGTGAAATGGAAGAAACTCAAATATATGAGACTCTGACTGGCAGATACCTCACTAAAAACAATTCTGCCATCCAAATTCTTAGAGACAAAGCAATTCTATCAGCAGGCAATAAAGGTTTTTCAGTAGCTTCCCTTATACAGCACTGCAGGTCTGAATAGCATTTGCAGAGGCCTTCCAGTGGTCTCTGGTTAAGGATTAGAAAGAAAAGAAGGCAGATGGGGCAGACACAACAAAGGAAAGAACAAGGTTTCCGTAACAGAGGCTCACAAGCCAGCCTCCTATTGCCATTCTGAAATACAGCAGTTCTACCAGCAGAGGAGCAGCAGTCAGCAGCAGATCTGCAGCAAGGGAGGAATTCGCATAATACTTGGCGCGAGCCCAGGCATACAGGCCAGCTTGGAAAAAGACGCAGGAGGGTTGATGTGGTAATATGCAAACGAAACATGAAGGTTAGCCGAAATCATCCATAAACACTGTCTCTTGTGATTTATGAATGTAGTAGCCTAATTGAAAATCTCCTCTGGAAAGTCAGGTACATCGCTATGAGGATTAATTCCTCATAGCCTCATATAGCCTCAGTCTCTCACTTCTTCAGGGACAAGGAGACATTCATTCGGCCTTTCAACAGAATCATTAACAAGAGTCCAGGCCCAGACTTTTGGAGCTATTTAGGCACTGATCCAATCAGTGTTTATAAGGGCAGAGTCACCTAATTGTCACAAGGATTTAGCTATGCAAAATAACTACATTACTGAGCTTTGAAAATCTCACTGATGTAAATTTGAACTGAATATGCTACTTGTATCTTAGAGTGATTAATTATCCTTAAAAATGGTCTGATTAGTATTCTGGGCATTTTTAAGTAAGACCAAGCAGCTAAAGTTCCTTATGGCTTGTTCTACTGAGCAAATCCTGAATCCATTTAATATTCTGTGGTTTGCAGTCCAAAGCATATACATATTCAGGCTTCTAAAGCTGGGGTTTATTGGCAAACTGTGTTTTTCAGGTCACTGAAAACAAAATGTTCATCTTCTCAGATCTGATGAGCTTTGTGCTTTTATTCCTGAAACAGGACAGAGAAAGCTCTCTTCAAAGACATTGACCTTATTTGCCTGGTATATCTCAGGCCTCTATGGCCCCAGGAGGAGAGGTTTACAACTCGGGACCTGAGGGTGACTACTTCTCTGTGTCAAAGAAACCTTGCCAGGCTCCAGATTCTCTGCCTTAGACCCAGAAGATTACAGTCCCTTAGAATACAGCCAGAAAAAAAATCAAGTTCTAGGCCATTAGAGCTTCCAGGCTCCCTGTGACAGATTCAAGAGGCAGAACACAAATTGTAGGATGAGCTCCTGCAATATTTAATTTCTGATAAATTTGACAGCGCTGCTATGCTGCAACCACAGATTGTGGGGTTCTCTCTAACTACTCAGTTAAACAAAGTGCTTGAACACACCTCCAAGGGCTATGTAGAGAGCTGCTTTAATATCCAAATGGGCCAAAGGAAGGGAGCAGGGGGTGGGGTCAAGGAAGATCAGCAGTTGAGTAGCTTTTAGCAAATGACAAGGCAGCAGAAGGGCATGTGTAGCTTAGTTTTTCTTAAGAGGCTCACCTTGACCTCAGAGAAGAATTACTTATTTATTCTGTTTTTTTTTTTGCTTTTAGTTCTCTTGATGAATATTTTCATGCATAATTCCCCATTGAAATTAGCACCATGTATAGCAAGAATGATGTCAAAATGACCTTAGCATGTGTAAATACTCCTACCTTCCCAAGTTTTGTGCACCCCATATACCTTCTTCCTGTCCTCAACTTCAGTAGCCATAAAGGAAGTCACATTCAACCATGGGAATGCATTCACACAATGAATGCTGCAGCAACATACCTGTGATAAGTGTGTGGTGGTTATTGTCAAATACCATGGCGAAGATCTCCGTCTCTCCAGGGCTCTCTTGAGTATCATGAAAGACCTGTAGCAGTGTTAGGGTCTGTATATCCCACACTCTAAAAATCTAGAGAGAGAGAAAGGAAAAGTCTAGTACTATAACATGATTGGATTTTCAACTACTTTTCATTTGTTTGAAATATATATAGCCTTCATTCAAAATCATGTGGTTATGCGTGGTACTTCTCCAGATCAGCATAGTAAATAACAGAGGCATCTTCACTCCCATTTTACTAAGACACAAAAGGGCTGAGTTTCTCATAAACTGACAAGTCAAAAAAAGAACCAGACTTCCTGAGAATCAGTTCTGCTCCATAATGGCAAGATGACTCCATTGTATCATATTTCTTAGGCATGTACAATTAAATGAAAATAGTTTAAAAGCTTGTATTCCGCATTTGTCTATTGAACAGAGTATACAGTATTTGAACTACCGACAATATAAAAAAATATTTTCTGAAGCCTCCAGATTAGGAATTTCTGAAATCTTTGACTGACAGCAGCTGCTGTAGCAAATCAGGAAGAGGACATAATGCAGAAGAATGATTTCTATGTCCACATAGTTCTTAGTGTTCTCCATAAGCAACTACCACCAACCACAATTGATTTTGTTTTATCAAAGCAGTAAAAAGAGCAAGGGGTTTCATAGAACAAACGAACAAAATTCAGAACTATGCTTTGCTGCATGATCTGCCATTAATTTCAGCACCATATTAAGAAGATGCAGTTACCTAAAGAGATAGCCAAAACCTGGACACATCACAGCATTCTCTTCCTCCTTTTCTAGAGTGTGGGTGCAGGATGGAGATACTAAACAAGTCACTGTTTCACATGAGTAACTTCAACACAAGGCCTCACCAGCATGGCCGTGAGGTATAATGTCACTGCTGTTCATTGTTCATTTGCATCAACACACATGGCTGTGCGTGAATTCATGCAAAAAGAGTGGCAATGACAGGAATGCTCATTTTGAATTTAGGAGGTGACTAGTGGGAGTTGCCTTAGGAATATTTCACTAATAGTGACTTTATTGTTCTATTTATTTATGGAAGAATATGTGATGGCAGCCTGACTAATTCCAGGAATCCCTGAGACCCTCTGAAACCATATTCCTTATGGTGAAATACTTCTAGGCTGTGTCTTCTGAAACTTGCAGACTATATCCAAGCACACAAAACACAATAGGAAAGAGTAGAGGTGCAAAAAGGAGCTTCAACTGTTTTTGGAAGCAGCTTTTTTTCTTTTTTTCCAGTCATTTCTAACTAGCAGAAAAGCTGGTCTACAGTTACAGTAAGTATCTTTACAGTAAGTATCCTCATGAGGAGATCATTGTGGACTAAAGATGGCCAGTGGTTGTTGATCAAAAAAATATCTTTTTGATTAAAATTATTGGTAGTAAAGAATAAAAAAAAAAAGTGAACTTAAAACACTGCTCTAAAGAAAATATGTCAAAAATTCTCAAGAGAATTAAATATTTCTTTTTAATGATTGCAAATTCTCACATCTCTGTTAATATTTTTATGAGTTAGGGAATGTTTGTTTTGTGGAATGGACCGGCGAGTTTCCTCAGTTTTATAGATGAACGATGCTGCAAGGCTTTAAAACAGCTGGACTTCTGCAGGGTGGCACCAAAATCCAGCCACCCTTGGTTCAGAAAGAAGTTGCATAAGTCACCACATTCACTGGAAGAAGACTTACGAAGAGTGGGCAACAATCAAAGCTGATTTTAGGCTCACATGCTTAGTTATTCTGATCCTACCATTCAACTCCTTCAAAACATCATCAAGGGCTTCATGTTCCGCATAAAAAAGTTACAAATTCATACAGAAGACAAAAATTGCAAGACATGCAGCAGAGATCAAATTGCAAGACATGCAGCAGAGATCAAAGAGCAGTTTTGTTTAACAGAGAAATTATCTGCAGAGAGTGCAGTTGCATGTCTTGTGATCCCTTAAGGTGAACCTGTGAGGTAGGACAGCTCCCTGTAATTATTAGAAGACTTAAAAACAAATTGATGTCAATGGGATTAGCTGTGAGGCTAAACCAAAGAGGATTTAGCTCTAAGCATATTAATACAATGTAGTGTAGCAGCTGGCAACACTGCTAGTACCTCATGAGGCAGTAATTTGATGAAGTTCAAGACTGTGCATACTTCAAATCACTTCTTCAAATAGTATAGTAATAAGTCTATGAGATATGTATGGGGTTCTGTACTATGACTGAACATGTATAAAGGCTCTCGTCTGCTCAGTCTTTAAAGACTTTAATGTCACTGACATTAAAAGAGCTACAAGACAAGCTACAAACTACAAGTTGCAATGCAAAGATGAAGTTACCCTCAACAGCTTCTGTGGAGCAGTTTCAGTAGGAGTCAGATGCTTTTTAGGAGATAAGCAGGAGGTTAGAAGTGGAGCAAATGACTGCCCATGAACATCTACATCAGAAGTGCTTGAAAAGCAGTCAACTTCTTCCTATCAGTCTTCAGGCAGACTTTGAATGTTATGACTGTGCATTTCTCACACTTTAGACATGGCATTTGAAGTCATTTTCAGATATATAACTCTTCATTTACATTTTGAAGCTTCCCTACTTCTTCCTTCCCTAGTAGAATATTCAACCTGGTTGAAACACCACAAGAAACAGCATGGGCTGAATAAAGACATAGGTCTGTTTCTGTCTGTAGCAAATACATATTATTTAATACAATAATCATCAAATACTTGATCAAATACAGAATATCATCTGGATCATTTTAGACATTCATGCTGAGAAACAAAAAAATATTTTCCAATATTTCCCACCTCAGTATAGTAGTGACTATTTCCTTCAAGCACTCCAGCTACCAGTGTGTATGCATGAGTGTTTGTTATAAGAAATGTAAGACACAAAGAAATAAACTATAAGTATGAACTAGAAAAGTATATTTTAATTAGTTCTTATCAATTTTACATTTTGCACTTTTTATTTGCAGACTATGCAAGGGAATAGGTAATTTAAATAAAGGACAGAAAATCGATTAAGTTACATTAAAAGTCCAAAGAAGAATATTCAATATTCTTGACGGATCGTGTAACAAAAGAAGAGAATAAAATGCTTAATTTCTAGAAAAAGCAAATAAACAGAAGAGGATAAATAACTCTAAACAAGAACTCAGCAGCAAGGGAAGGATTAACTTTGACTTGAGAAGTAGTATATAAAAATATATATCTAATAAATATGTGGCAACATAATTTCTGTGAAAGGATGACTGAAGCAGATCTCCCAAATGCCTTTTGTTCAAATTATCTTGATTAAATTTAATGATGCTGATATACAGTACACTTCAGTAACAGCCCTGATTAGTAATGGTTTGACATAAATTAAACATTGTGCTTCCAGCTCATCTGCCCTCATTTTTAAGGAAGACCACTGACTGCATTATAAATGTATCCTGAAAAAATGTAATTTGATTTCAAAATAGGTTAGATAAACAACCACATTAACCCACACAGATGTTAATACAATCACCTATTCAATTCCAAACAAGTAATAGACATTTATGACTCCCCACTAGAACACCTAAAAACAAGCTTGCTATCCAGGAGACCTGGAGAGAAAGGACTGAGACAGACAGCATTAAGGTTTGAGTTAATTTGCAAAAGATAGAAAATGCTAAAATTAATGACATATCTTACCACCCTCTATGCTCTCAGAAACCCATTTTCTGGTTTCTATCAATGGGTTTAATGAGACAAGTTCAACTAGGTAAGTCCTGCCCACGGGTTCAATAAGAATAAAAAACATCTAAAAGCATCAACTTATTGTGGGCAGATTTCAACATAGAAAATTTTATGTGCTTAAATCAAGATGTCTGCATTGGATTTTATGAAATTATGAATCAAATAAAACTCTGCATGCCCCAGAACAGAGATGCAAGAAATCAACTATTTATTGCACTTCTCTAATAACACGAGTACATATATGCATCCCTCTTTTGGTATTAGCTGTCAGAAGTGTCATTACTTTGAAAAAGAGAAAGGTCAAAGAACATTCTCTCCACTGAGCTGAACCATGGCTCTGTAATGTTTATAAACAATATTGTATAGCGATTTAAAGGATGGGGACCTACTCCTTACCTTTGCCCCATCTGAAGAGCAAATAAAACTGCAATTGTTTTCAGGCATTCAAGCCCATAGATCAGATCTTGCTCACCTGACTCTTTCAAGCAGCCTCATTCAACCAAAACCATCACTGGAGTAGTTCAGTAAAAGATATGATAGTGCAGCAAATTTTGGCTTGTTGACTTCCATCAACAGCTCAGGTAAGCAAGACAGGAAGGTTTAGCCTCCACTGTCCTAGTCATGAATAAGAAACTCCACCAGGCAGGTTGTTGCTGCCTTTCAGTCTTTGAAGCCTCTACATGGAATGTGCAGTCTGGCTTCTGCCATTGGTCTTAACTTTTTTGTTTCAATAGAGCATTTTGTGATAAAATTCATCTCTCAGATAATGATCATTTTCCCAGCACACCTCAGAATTTATAGCCCTTATCCCTACGATTGCTCTTTCTCTCAGTGGTTCCTGAATGCATTTGAGTATCTCTGTAATATGAAAAAGGAAAAAAAAATGTAGAGGATAGCTCCAAGCTGCAGGAGGAGAATAATGAGCAAAGTAATCATAGTGAGAAAGAGGCAATGAAGGTCCCAGATGACAGGAAGGAGGGAAAACTCTTGTCTAAGCAGGCACGTCAGTTCAGTTTTTCATTTCTCTGCACTGAAAATTGCTCTCACCTTACATTTCCTAGAACTAATGGTCCATATTTTGGAAAATAAATTTCTTCCCATATCCATCTGCACTATCTGCCTGTCCTGAAAACATGGGGGACTGAGTTGCAGTAGCCCATGAGGTAACTGCAGTAACGAACCACAGACTGTGCTGAGGGCAGGAGCCTTGCCAGGGCAGGTACGGAAATTTACTTATGGCCAGGCATCCCCATGAACAGAGTTTCTGGACAGACGTTCAAAACTTTTCTGAAACTTGTCACAATCTTTGTTTCTGGAAACTAAATTTTACGGCAATCTCTCTTTGCTCTTCTTGTTCCTCCCCCAAGCTTCAGGTAGAGTAGTAAGATACCAATACATCCTAGAATCCAAGTTCAAATGATGGCACATGTTATTCCTCTAAGTATTGTCCAGTCCACCTGGATTGTCACTGAAGTCTATGGGTGATACCTGAGAGACTAACAGGCTATTCCCTTATAGTCCCTTAGACTGGGACTATTTCTTTAAAAAAGGCCAGCAATTTCTATTAAATTACAGCATTGATATTTGTAGAAAAACACTGTAGTCCTGAGAGAAACCACTCAGATCAAGGACCTTTGTACAGAACATTCCTACAATACAAGTAAAATTCCTTGGATTTTTGCTTTAAACATTTTACATATTATTAATATCCAAAGTGAATGCTATTCACAAAACATACCAAAGCAGACTGATTGTCAGACTGATTAACTGAATTTCTTAAAGACACACAGGAAGAATATGCTGGCTAGCTTGATACTAACTTGATACTAACTTAACTACTAATTAATTCCCAAGAATATAGTTTACATTATATCTTAAAAGCTATCTACCCAAGATAAAGTCTACTTGTTGTTCTTTAAAGAGCAATATGTAAAGGAATATAGAAAATTAAATGTTGCTGATTTAGGAAGTAAACATTTCTCATTCAAATCAAGATAATTAACATGCTACATTGCCTTAATCTCTGTAACAATTCTATTTTGATTACAAGAAATATTTTCAGATTTTTCACATCATAATTTTTCATTTATGTTCATGGACTAAGGAGAAACAGGAATAGTGCTAAGCTAAACTCTCAAAACTTTATTAGTCATACTGTGAAAAATATCCATAGTCTTAAAGCTTTAGTTTGATGGTAATTACTTGCTCAAATTCCTAGACTATTCCCTGCTAAAACATACAAAATCTATTTGAAGAGTGAAAAAAAAGAGAAAATTACTATCATTCCAAATACACTGTAGGAAAAAATATCCCCAGAATTATAGTCATCAGTAGACAGAAAACTTCAAATCACTTTTAAAAACATTTTGGAATTACATGGAAGAGGATGTAGTCATTTCCCTGAAGTTAAGAGGTGATGGAGTAATTCACCCAGCTTTGGTCCAAAGTATCTTTGGTCCAAACCATCCTCCAAACATTCTTAGACATGGAGACATAAAGAATATTCTGAAGGATAATAAAGATGCAAAGCTTTTTGTTTGTATTATTTCTTAGTATTATTATTGAAGACACCTCTCGGATACTCAAATACTCCTATACTGAGGGTTTATTAACAGTAAGAACAGAGGAGGCGCCTATTTTTTATAAAAAACTACTCCCTTTAATACAGACTTATGCTTTGTAGTAGAGTAGCCTAAACCAGGATACTCAAGTAAAACTGGAATATAATGCATAGGATTTGTAGTATCTACAGATTCCTCCATATTAAAAATAGAAATGCATGCAAAGACATCCTTAGACTTCAAGTTCCATGGTTCTCCTTTAGCCATTCATAAACTGCCTTGCTACAGATCCCAATTAGTGAGCTGGAACCATACTCTGGAAAGCATTTATGTTTTATGAAAACAAACAAACAAACATCATAGATTAATGCATAAAAGAACAGCCTAGAGGATATGGGAATTCCTTTCATTTTACTCAGAATCTACAAGAGCTCAAATGAGTACTGGCTGCAGTTCTTGTCCACACATTTAAGAAATTATGTGGATGAAGTGGAAGAAATAGAAGAAGAAAATATAGAAACTCTCAGAGATCTAAAATCATGACCTATCAGGAAAGAACTGTAGTCATTCAACCTTCAAAAGAAAAGAGAGATAAGTTAACAGTTTCCAAATAAAGCAAGAAAAAGGAATAAATGGAACAAGCTGTTCTCTGAATTCACTGTGGCTAGTACAAGAAGAATTGGACTTAAAATTGCAGCTCAGGAAATTCAGGCAAAACATTAGGAAAAGCTTCTGAAAAGCTTTTTTTACACTGGAAATAATGGAATGCTGGGAAAGATCATTTAAAGAGTATATGGTACCTATTTACTCAGGATCATTTAGGTTAGATAATCATGTCAGGAATGATGCAAGTGTAGCTGACTTTACAAGAGTATAGAAAATAGGCTACGTGATCTCCTAGGATCCCTTCTAGACTTAACCTTTCTCTTTGACTCTTAGTTTGCCCTGTTAAAAAAAAAAGTAAAATGGCTTAATAGTATTTTTAGATAATTAAACTGTACTGAGAATAATGTCCACTTTCCTTGTCTTAGTATGGATGCTTATCTTTTTAAACAGATCATTTGTGTATCATTCAGTTCTCAAATCCTCTAAAGAACAGCTAAAAATAGTGAGACATCCATCTACTGTATTATAAAACATTTTTCTTCATACTGTTCTTGTATGCCATAAAAAAAATTCCCTTCTTTCTTTATCTTGCCCTTGCCTCTCCTTGCTGGAATCTATGGCTGTCCACCTGTGCAGCTATAACGGTCTCATTACAATCACTTATTTCAGAAAACAAGGACATTTTGCCTGGTGAGAATTAAGAAACTGACTTTTACTGGGAAGAAGCTCCTATTGTCATTCACATTTCATCACTTCTCAAAGGAAATGGAAAAATTCCGCCCACAGAAATTTACAGCATTTCTGAGAGGCCTAGACAGTACAGAGAGTAACTTGCATTTAAGGTTTCTCATGCTTCTAAAGTCCACACAGCTGTCCAGCCCACAAAATTAAGCAACTTTCATGCTTAATTTCTTTTCATTTTTCATCCATTAATTAGTAGATGGAGCAAAAAAAAAAAGCATGAAGTGTGAAAGAAAACTTTGCTATACTAGTCTCTGAACAAAAGATCCATGGGAATTAACTTTGGCAAAAGGAGTGAAATATTGATTAAAAAACACAATGTTTTTGTCTAATATTATATACTGTTTATATATGACAGATTATAAAATAAAATCTACTAGAATACAGAGAGAATTTGACTTAGCTTTGCTCTCTGATGTCAGTGAGCTCTGTGGGATTTTACTCCTTGACTTTAGATGTGAGAGCAAGGCTACTTTCATGTTGATTTTTAGTAAGATGACCTGAAGTCAGACAAAATGGGTTTCGATATTATAACTTTTTAAGAGTTAAATTGTTATTCTGTGAACAATAACAATTGTCAACGTAAGAGCATATCAGGAGCAAAGAAAACTAATTATATTGCTGCATCAAAAGCAAATGAGGTTCAGCATGAAGGAAAACAGTAGTCTCTGTACTAAAAAAAAAGAAAAACTAATTTTCAAGGTGTTCATTTTTTTTTGGATCCATTTCATTACCTATTCCCTTCTAAAGCAATCACAATATATCCTTAGACTTTTATCAAAATACTTCTCTTTCTAAAAAAATTGCTGTCTAAAAAGTGAGCTGTCTAAATGGTTAGCTATCAGCTTACAGCAGAAGGCACTTTAACGTTCCATGTGCATGGATGCACTTCTCTAAATACATGTTTTCTAAACAGACTTTTTTAAAAAGAAAATCAATCTCAGAAGAGGTTACATCTCAAGAAGTGAGGTCATCAAAGGCTAAACTTGTCCTTGATCTAAAAGATGATACTATTTTTTTTCCAACAAATAAAGATGAGAAGTCATTTGTCTATGAAACATAGGAAGCTTCAGATCCCATGAGGGAGGCAGTGGTTTTCTTCCTCTTTGGTAAAACAATTTTGTCACTCAAAATTAGATTCCTGCTAGTGTTTTATTAATTCATTCTCCTTGGGGGTGATCCTACCTACACTGTGAATATTAGCATCTTATTTTTATAATATTATAGGAGCTTTGCCTACTCTAAGTAGACCCCACTGCATCTATTGTTTGTTGCATGAGGACACAGATGTATTAATCACTTTCTGCCTTTTTCACCATAAGTTTATATACTACCTCTAGCTAATAGCAATCTACTATTTTTAAATTGCTTGGTGAAATCTTGGCCTCACTCACATGGCAACAAAACTGATTTTTTTCCAGTGAGTCCAGTAGAGCACTCTTGGAGTTGGTGGACACGCTGAATTTCATGCAGAATTATACATATTTAATTTGGAAGTGCTTGTAAGATACATGTATATAGGATACATTAAGATTAGACAAGAGTATAGGTTAATGTGAACTGTGAGTCAGATCTAGTCAGATCATCCAGTTTTAGTCATACAGGTTTGGTGAAAAGAAACAGAAACATCTAAAGGCTGATTTTTTCTCCCTCCTAACTCAAGGCAAAGTAAGGGGCCCTAGAGTTATGTATCTCTCTTCATTATTCATAGAGGGAGCTTTACCACTAGGTAAGAATGAATGTCTAACCTAAAGTTAGGGTGAGATAGACTTCTTTCTGTGAACGTATGTATCTTTACCTGAATAACACAGTATTAAACTTGGAAGTGACAGGGAAAATCCCACAGTCTTTCTTATGGATCCTATTGTCTAAAGGGTTACAGAACAGAGATTTCCTTAGAGCACCCATCTTAAGTTTGCCTTTGGGATGCAGTTTAGAATCTTGGCACTTTTTTGTAACATAAAAATCTTTATACTAAGTCAAAAATTTTAATATATTTTAAAAATTTAAAAAATTTTAAAATAGTTCAAGAAAAATAGCCATAAAATACAAAAATAGTCTGAGCCTTCAAATGTGACAATATAACACAAGATTTAATTAAAAAAAATATTTTAGTCAAAAAAAAGAGATAATTAAAACATGTTATTTAAAAAAAAATATCAGACACATTTTAGGTTATATTTAATTGGGGAATATCCAGAAAATGTTTTAATTTAATTTTTCTAATTATTTCTCTAGATGTGCTACTCCATCAAAGGTGAAGCAAAGTCTGTTGAACATAAAAAAGATTTTGTTTCCCTCAGCTGCAGCTCTTCCTTGGAAATACTCATTTTTTTTTTTTAACTTTTCAGTCATGTATACACCTTCTACACTACAGCCACTGAAAGATGAAAACGTAATAGAGAAACTTTTCTGATTTCCTTTTTGCTAGATAGCTTAAAAAGCAAGTTGGCATTGGTTACTTAGGTGGAAACAAAAGATGTTTTTAACTTATGTTGAAAGTTATCTGAGAGGTTATGCACTTTTGTATATTTTTCTATATGGACAAGGACAAATGTGTTTTAACTGTGTTGGAAGCAGCCGCATTATAGAAGACCTTTCTTCACTATTGTGTATAGCACATAAATCATCTATAAATTGTAAATTGCTTGAGGCTCAGAGAGTTATCATCTACTTTATTTATAAAGTCCTCTAGTCTTTCCTGTGAGGGATCCTTACTTTTTTCTTATAATTTGCCATTATGACCACAAAATTTACCTGACTTGAAAGCTTCATCATTTATCAGATTTTTAATTTGTTATTGTCATATCTTTTTTATTTTTATGTTTTAATACCTGCCTTATAACTAACAGTGCTGTCTAAAGACACATAGCTAGATTTCAATTAGAACATACCTTCACAGATTCAGTTTCATGTACAACTGATCTTACTGATGCCATTTATAGTTAAGATCAGGTATGAGCAACCACGTGCTTGCAAAATAGATTTTGCTTCCTTCTTAAGTTAGCCTCTTGCATCATAGGCAGACCCAGCAAGGTACTCAAAAGATTTTACGATCATTTATCTACCTCGGGCTTTTCATTCATGATATTTTTTCTATAAATATCTTTAGGTATGTTCATTCCCCTTAAGTCATGCTTTATGTCTTATTCTATTTTTCCTATATGCACAGCTTGCAGGCTATCTGTCAAAAACCTCCTTAATTCAGCAGCAATGTACGCCTGCAGGAAAGTGCAGGTAAGGATTACTGGTAGGGAGGGAGGGGGGATATTATGGCTCCAGGATGATCTGAAGATGTGAGACTTATGACTTCTTTTCAGCTTCACTTTTTCAGGGTGTGGGCTATTTAAAAAATACAGTTAAAGACATGAAAGTATAATCCTTACTAGCAACAAAAGGAGCAGTTGTAAGCAATTATAGGCAGAGGAGCAGCAAGGACAAATTAAATAAGAGTTTTATAACACTCCCTAAAAAAGAAAAAGTTGGAAACGTTTTATATTGACACAGATGGTTATCTCAGTAGACTATTTTTTGGTGAACTGCACATATCTATAAAAATCCTCTTATTTCCCACAGCTCTCAGTCTTCTGCTTGTTAGACTACACATATTTATCTTTCTACCTCACTTTTGAGTCTTCTGACCCGAAATTTTTCCTGTTTACCCTCCTACTTCATTAAATGCAGTGCCTGAAACTGCCTGCCACAGTTTCTATATCACTTCGTATATAGTGTGGACTATATGTCTGTAGAGACCTCCCTGTATTGCACTTACCTTTTCACTCCAGGATCTGACTGACTAATTTTAATGCTCTGCTGTGATCCCTGGTAACCCCCAGGTTCTGCTCTGCAGCACTGCTGCTTAGAGAGTTTTTTCAGCACAGGCTCATTCAGCTAATTCTTATATCTAAATATACAACTTATTAGGTCCTTATTGCCTTATAAGGGACAATTCACTTCTTCTATACATTGTATCTCCAATTTTAATGGTGATTCAGAATTCTAATACTTCTGCCCACTGTTTGCAATGCTTTTCGAGTTCAGGTCAGCTGGTTAATTTAGTATGCATACTCTCAAATCCATCATTGCAGATGTTAAAGAAAATATTGAATACTATTTCATATTGAAAATATTGCATAGGACCATTCTTGGAAGAGCCCCATAACCTTTAAGAATTCTTCTTTTGGCTACTTTTCTACAGGGTTTTGCAATTTTTCTTAGAAGTTTTTATTCTCTCCTGGGTAGATTCAATTTGCCAAATGCAATAAATCTTTGATGTCAATATTCCACCAAAGGAAATACATTCATTTCCAGAAGGATCTTGTGGCATTTTTGGAATAAATTTTACTATTGATTTTATTAGTTTTCTTGTTCATGAACAAAGTTTTGGATCAGTAAACATCATAGTAGACACTGCTCATACACAGGTCAAGACTTGAACATGGCCTATAGAATGGTCAGTGTAAGAAAAACCCCACCTATGGATTTAGTAGGATGACAGGGAGAAAGAAGGATAAACGAACCTTTAAGAAGTTACAGATAATCACTACTGAATGAGTCATTCATGCACATTATGGCTTAATTTTGAGATATCAAAGTAACACAAATTATCAGAATGTTAATATCTGCTATTCATATTTTTTTTTACTGAAATTGACAGATAAACAGTGAGATTAGGACCAGACACCAGCTCAGGTAATAAAGTTGAGTTGTAACTCAAGTGCACATTGCTACTAGCATTGCCACATTGATTTCCATGAAGTTAAGGACAAAGCATCTTACCTTTGCAGAGGAAAGGCTGATGACATGCTGATCTTTTTCATTTGTTACGATTTCCACAACACTATGTAGGTGTCCTGATAACTTTCCTATAGGCTTAGTATTAATGTTAGGATGCCATATACGAAGGAGTCTATCATCACCTGACAGAAAAAAAATACATTTTTTTGCAAAAGACTGAACAGTCACAGATATAAATTAGCTCCTCAATGGAGAGCTTGGTTGCCACAAACCTCTATTTTCACTATGTAGGCAACTCCCATGCAAGGATGAGAATTTTCCATTCTAGGGGCTTCATTCTAGCTTATGCTCAGACCTTTTTTTCACCACTTATTTCCCATACTTGCATTAAAACACACAGAACTCATTTGTACTTCAAAAACATTTAACTTTATCAGAGGAGTGCCTAAGGGCACAGGCTGTGATAACACGCTCTATTCCCATAAAAACAGAATGCTTCCATTAAAATAGATTTGAGGATTTGATTTTTTTTCCTCCAAAGATTTGATGTAGAAATGGATCAAAATAATAATGATGTCCACACAACCAAATAAATAATGGATGGCAGCCTCTAAGGACCTCAAGGAGGCCCTTGTGAAGAACAGGAAGGGATGAACACATGAAAGCTGAGGGCAAACTGCACACAGTAACTGCTGGTGACTGATTTTAACTTCTGCTGAGAGATTTTGTGCCTCAAGATAAATAAGAATTTGGTCTTCTATATCTGTTTGTTTCTGAAACTTTTTTTAATTTACAGTATCACCTTTAATTGCATTATAGGGGAGATTTTCGGTACTATTTTCATAATAGTTTTCTTTTTTTTTTTTTGAGAACAAAAATATTGTAAAAATATATCAGTAAACTCCTTATATACTGGTGCACTCAGCTATACCAGGTATCCTGAAAAATGTGCTGTTACAAAAGAACTTGACCCCACTTTAAATTACATATTTTAACACCAGATTCCTGGCAAATATTGCAATTCTATCATTCATGTTTAAGTACTGTACATGCCATATACATGCCATGTACAAGTTCAGCCTTGCATTAGCTGAGCAGTTTAAGACCTAATTACTTTGACACACAACAGATAAAACAGATACCTTTAACCTAGATTTTGCTTTGAGGTTTTCAGCCTAAACTGAAGTACAGAAGCCAAAAATGCATACACTGGGAAGCACACACCTCAGAAGAACATTCACAGCACATAGCACCCCGACTCATGACCATGAAGCTCAATGCAGTTTTGTTAACAAGGAGAGCAGTTAAAAGCACTTTCACTCTGCTCTTCATGGATCTTCCTTAGGCTTGTTCAATCCCCTCTCTACAGAGATGTATGTAGTCATTTCCTTCTTAATATAGTACGATGTGATGCAACGGCAATAATTCTCTTTTATAGATCATAATCACACAAGCAGTTTGTGAAGCCCTTTTGAATGGTCATTTTTTGTGCACAACAGCCCTGCTCACTTCCCCAGATACTGTGTCAGGCTGCTGTAGACATGCCCTGCAAGTTAGCAGAAGCCTTGTGACCACGATAGATTACATTACTGGGAAACAAGATCATGGGAGGCAACTCAGCCTGCAGACCTTCCAGGAAGACAACATGAAAAGAAGACATATGGTGGACAGGAGCCACCAGTGAGACTGTTGAGAGGAGTTATAGCGTCAGAAGGAACAAGGAGTGCCTCAACAGTGGGCTCTTTGACAGGCCCAGAAGGAAAATGTAATGTCTAAAAATGATGCTGTCCTGGGAGCTGTTGATTGTGGCTGATCAATTTAACTGTCTGCTTGCTGTGTTTCTGAGATACACGATCTTCCTTGGCCTTCCTAATTGATATGTTCTTTACTTCCTCAAGGTGATGGCAGATAAAGGGAGGAGAGGATAGTGCCCTTTACCTGTGGGATGGAGATTTTTAAGAATAGAATCACTAATACAAGTTATTTACTTAAGATATAATCATGAAGAACAATTGTCATTAGGAAGAAAATGCAGTCAGATTAAAAAGGCAGGCCATATTGTTGCCCTTCTGCTTGCTGCTTTTGTGAAATGGTCAATTAGTTTGTTCCTTTTCCTGATGCTGAGATAATAGCGCAGTTGGTTATAGTTGGAGTGTTCTCTCTTTTCAGTCTGAACTAATGCCAGATTGGCCCTGGCACCACAAGGCCATGTGCTCATCCTGCCCTAAGAGCTGTTAAGACAGACATTCACTGCTTTACTGCTTCACTGGAACATGTGCTGGAACATTTATTCTCTCTGTGCTCCAAATATGCCTCTGGCATTGAAAATTCTGATATGGAAAGGGTATTAAGCACATTCAAGAAAAACTTGAAGAAGATGCATAAACTGTCTAAATAACAAACAGCTAATACTTAAGATTTTGTGAAACCAATGCTTAGAATCACAGTGGGTTCCATCCAGTGTACTCCCTTCCAAGAGAAATAAAAATGAAAGCATGTACTATGTTTTTTTTTAACGTCAGATTTTCTGACTACAGCTTGGCTATAGCTAGATGTTAAGGATTCCATAACTTTCTTAGAAAGTGTAGTCCTTCATCCTTTGTTAAATTTTTAGTCAGTTTTGTAATTTGTGCAGTACAATTTCTCTACTGAATCTCTGCATACAATCTCTACTGAGATGTCTACATTTTCATGGTTTCAAACCATAAGACCAATGGGATTTTTGGACTGAAAACTCAGGATTAATTCAGCCTTCACTAATAAACTAAAAATGAAAAATACATCTGCAGTTATCTTCCCATGCTACTTCTCACACAGAGGAGGACCTC
>JAUBNY010001146.1:6425045-6436458 GCA_032275445.1 Crypturellus soui
CCACCTCAGCGACCACTCATCCATCCCTCACCTCCGGAGCTTGTCCAGGAGGATGTTGTGAGGGACGGTGCCAAAAGCCTTGGTGAAGTCAAGGTAGATGACATCCACCGCTCTCCCCTCATCTATCCAGTCGGTCATCCCATCATAGAAGGCTATCAGATTAGTCAAGCATGATTTCCTAATCTGATGGAGGCAGATGTGTTTCTCTTTTACCAGTCCAGAATCGATTTGTTTTCTGGGGTTTCTTTGTGTTTCTTTGTTTTTGTTTGTTTGTTTGTTCAGAAAAGAAGACGTTCAGTTCTAAAGGAATGAAAAAGCTAAAAAAAGATATTTGAGTGTCAGGATGTAAAACAAGACATGAGGAGACCTTAGATAGCAATGATCTCTGCTAGATATTGCCACTTCAAGGAAATAAGGAAAGGAGACAATATTCAAATGGATGCAAGGTCTGAAGCGGAAAGTCTAGAAAGATAGAGGCGATGTCCAGCAAGGATGGCAAGAAGGATAAAGTGCAGCTACAGTCATAAGCCTATGACACAGAGCAGAGAACACAGTTCTCATTCTATGCCGAGCTGTCTTTCTCCAGGATTACTTGCACCTTATTGAAACTGCAAATTTGCTAAAGAAAGAAAATGAAAAGAATCAACCACTATTTAATATGTAGTACAAAAGCCAGTACCATTTTATTTTAATAGAACCAATTCAGGTAAGCCTAGAAACATCTGTTTTGGTCTAATCATTTCAGACATATTACCGTGATTACAGCAGATCAAAGGTTGATATTCAAATTATGGTTGCTGTTAGTTGGGCTAAGATAAGGCTCAGAGAACAATCAGATGACCAACGCAAAAACTATTCTACTTCAATATAAGCTAAACCTGGACAACAACAGGAGACAGAAGTTTGCTTAATTTAGTGTTCATATCCTTTGTTATATCCAGACCACCTGTAAAACAAATCTTATCCTTTTGTCTCGAAGGGAGCTTAGATTTATGAAGTGTTCTGTGGTGAATAGATAGTTCTAATACCTATCACTGTCAGGTTTCACAGTAAACAAGAACAAAACAAAAAAAAGTGAATAACTCACTGCGGCTTTTCAATGCAGTACCATATTTCAAATTGTGCTGAATAAGGTTGTGTCTATGTAAAGAAATCAAAGTTGGGCTGAAGCTAACTCAAATGCCACGTCTTTTTATCTTTCATAATTGCATTACCACTTGCACCATGCATTAACTAACAGTCACTTAAAATACTTTAAATATAGTCACTTTAAATAGTTAAATACTATATTTCCAGAGTGTATCTTCACATCTGAGGGCAAAAAAAGAAAATAAAAGAAAATCAGGATTCTTTTGAACAGCGAAATAACTAATAATTCTGTTAATTCCGTATAGCACTACATATAGTTTCACTGTCGTCTCTCCCATACATGAAATGTCTGTTATGGGATGCCAAAGATTCCATCAAATACCTCATACTTTTTTTTAAGGAAGTTTGTACACAAGCTCTTTTAAAAGGCTGTTGTGAGTCTGCTCATATCTGAGGAATGGACAGAAATGTGTCTGAAGACCCATGGGGACAGAATGACCCATGGGACAGAATGGGACGGAAATTCCTCATATCTGAGGAATCCAGAAAGGATTCAGAGGAATTCTATCCAAGCTCATCCCACAGAAACACACATTGCATGAGGAAATTAAAGGGACTTCACCTCTTTTATTAGACCCCATACTGTACTCATCATCTGTCTATTACAAAGCATGTCTATAATTTTTTTCCAGCCCCCTGGCCCATATTCCAGACAGCCATCATCAGTGAAAAGCTGCACAGCTGGACTTTTGCTGCCCCCTTCAACAGCAGGGTCCAGACTGTGGTCAGCCAACATCCCCAGCCTATCACAAAAAGGAGAAACCATATCCTACCTTCTTTCATTTGCAATGGACTAACCACTGTATTGTTCTATAGATGCTGAAATACAGTCATCCAGACAAGCATTTCTGTATAACACAGTCCTTTCTTGAAGAGAATCAGATCTGCTCCAATTTGTCCTAGACAAGAACTGCATGAGTACACTCAAACAGCAGGTGCTGTTTCGGGATTTTTCCAAGAATCACAATGGATCTCCTGTACATCCTGGAGACATATGCAGAGTGCTGTACCACACAGAGCTCCATACCTCGGTGAACTGAAATGCCTGCCAGCACGCAGCAGGTTTTTGATTGGGCTGTGCTCTCTTATTGGTCATCATAATTCTTTCAGGAGTTTCAGAAAGAACTTTGATAAAGCTACTTGCAGTTACAGATGCTTTAAACAAAACACAACAAAAAGCAAAAAGCTACACTTTCAGGGTAGCTTAGAATGAAATTTTTGATTTTTGATTTCCCTACAAATGTTTTGATTAAAAAAGTCTTCAAAATGAAAGCAAAATCAAAGTGTAACCATTGAAAACACTTCTTGCAAAATTTTTGTTTGGTCTAAAAGCTATTTTGGGGGTGGATGAAGCAGTTTAACAGAAATATTTCAACTGCATCATTCAAACATTCAATTGAATAATTTTTCTTTTCATTAACTCAACTATTTTTTCTAGAAATTAGAAATAGTCTTCATGCTCGTATAACTAGGGTGATTGCATTGGAAACTCAGGCAAGGTTTGGATTGAAAGCTGTTCACTCCACCCATAAACACACTGTCCTGCACTCAGCCTATTAGCTAGTGGATCTAAACATAATTTGCTACTGACCTACTTTCTTGAATAAGGGGTGGGCTCAGAAGCCAAGAATTCACTTGCCAAGAATTCAGGAGCAGATTTCCCAGTGGGTCCCTTCTTCATACCTATAGAGCATATCTGATGACTGAGGATGCATAGCAAGCTTGCCACATGCACACAAGAGATAATGTCACTTCTCTTCTGTACAAGAAGTTTGAAATGAAGTAGAGGATTTTGAATTGTACAATGAAAAGAGAACAGCAGCACATCTAATGGTAACTAGCTGTTCCCAAGGAGTGAGCATCATGTACCAGCAATTCTGGAAAGGACATTTTTCTTTTTGTTTAGAAACTTTCACAGAAAAGTTGAACAAAGTCAGTTACAACAGAATTTCACAGTTAAGGAAGAAAGGTGATATGCAAAGATACAGATTTCAGATTTAGCTCTCTGAAGATGAATTTAGTTACAAAGGGATTGAATGTGGCCTGAAGATTTATCTGATATTCACTAACTGATAGTTACGTGATGTTTAAGTCCTGTTCAGATAACTTATTCACAGATTTCCCCAAGGCCTTCAGGGCAATATGATATCATAACTAAAAACCTAAGAGCGGTAATAGCCAAAAATACTACTATGTAGAAGCTTATCAAACTGAATGGATTGAACATATTCCTCTTAGGGTGCTCAAGGTATCTACCTGATATTAATCTTGATAATGTTTAAAGAACAGAGATAAGGATGTTCAAACAACGTGATGTTACACTGTAAAGTTAAATGCAAATATGCTACTGAATTTATATTTTGTGTCAGTTGGTAATACCTTGCCTTTTGTCTATACTGTTAGTCCAGCAAGAACTTGCCATGCACATAATGCCCCCTATGCCATCACAAGGAAGTCACTGTGTTCTAGAATTTATATCTTATTTGTACATAAGATTTGTGCATAATTATGTATGTTGCCAAAAGCTGAGAGGGGCAAACCAGAGAGATTTACATTTTCATTTTGCCTCATTCTTGTACGCTTTTCCCAAAATAAGTCTATTTACCATCATTAGAGACAGAAAATGGATATTATGGATCTCACACAGCTATGGAGTCAAAAAAATACCCATGTAATTCTCTGGTTACAAAACTCTACTAAAATGCTGGCATGCCTATAATGTTTTGCATTTAAAGGACAAATTTATCCTTAATACATATTTAAAGACAGAAAGAATTTCTCATAACCAAGCTAAAGATAGACTCATCCTCAAGGCACAAATTGCATACTGCAGTCATAAGAGACTTTGCATTTTGTCAAGATGCCTGAGGCCAGCGTATATCAGTGAAACAATTCAAGAGGAGACTTGGACATACTGACTTTGGCCCTCAGGCTCCCACCTCCAGATCCAGCTGCCTTGTCAAGTATCTAATATATCAAACTTTGCTTGAGGACAAGCTCTTCTGGTAGACAGCTCGGTGCTCTTTCACAAAACACACAGGAAAAATATGATTTTATTCAGTTGCAATGTTCTTTAATATGAATCCAAGTGTATCCACATAATAGGCTCACAGAACTTGGTTGAGAGAGAACAAAGGCCAAGTTCCTCAACTCACATTAAACCACGTAGCCTAATTAAATGCTTAAGACTTTCGTTTTGTAAGCTCAGCTGATATACCACACAGATAGGGGTAGGAAGAAACGTAGGTCCTCTATAAATAAAAATGCATTTTACTAGCACGGTATGAGCAAATCGTACTCTTAGAAACCTTCCAGAATTAGCAGCATGGATTGTTCTATGCATTAAGCTATTTTCCATGATTTAGAAGTCTGAAATTAAGCAGGGATAGTCAGCAGAAAATCCAGTGCAGAAAGCTTGTAGAGACAGCTCTGTCATTTTCAAAATTTATTTCTCACATGAAGGAAGAGAAAACAGGCAGGGCTCAGCAAAACTCTGCCATAGCTAATCTGTCACTGACATGATGCCCTGGATGAACGAGTGAATAGGGAGGGACACCTCTGGGGATATTTTTATACTTACAAGTTTCACTTGTTTGGAGTACAAACCTTCTGATGATCAGGTGTCACATATCAGATTTCTTCCCTAGGAACACGAGGTTTTCCTTATTTAAAATAACATTAATAACAGCTAGAAAGAGCTAAATTTTACAGTATTAACTCCTTCAGCTCTCAACTCACTGAAAATAAATAACAATTAATCAAATTAAAATTAAAGATAAGATAAAGTAAATCCTTACCTCACACCATTCTGTCTTTGCATCAAGATTGCTGCTAATCTTCCTGAAAAAGGCCTTAACATTACATTCTTTTATTTCTGGACCAAAAAGTGCTTGAACGGTTTCATAGAACTTATCATAGTCTATCTCATCTGTATGGAAGAAACAATATCCAGAGAGTCAAAAAATGGCAAGCTCCTCTCTTAATCCCCCCTTAGCTCCTGTTTTATTTCTCCTTACATATCAATAGCATGCAAGTTCAATCTCCTCACATTGTATTCATTAAAACATCTTGTCAATAAATTACTTAATCTTATTTTCAAAATCACCTGATATGCAATGAATGCAAGAAATGGAGATAAAACAAAAGGCAGAAAAAATCAGCTCTTCTTTCCTCCTTTACTCTCATTCTGCAGCTCTGCTTTGTTGATCTCAAGTCAAAAGATGCCCTGCAATTCAGTTGACCCTTTCATGCAGTAAAGCTACTTGTATTAAAAAGAACAAAACTGACCGTGTTTATTTACAACAGATAAGTTGGTTAGATTTATAGAATTCATTGGCTTTGTGCTTCTTCGGATGATTGGAAACAAAAAGCATCCTAGAGGTGATAACATGTATATGTGGCAACTCTGCTAACCATGATTTTGTTAGCAATTAGCACAGCATTAAAACTTGACCAGAAGTCCTAGCAGGAGGTGAAAAGCACTCTCATAGAGCAATCTACCTATTTCCTGTAAAAGTGCCTTGTTTGAACATTAATTTGACATCTTTCTTACGGTCTTGTCTCCATGACACCCTCTCTTAATTTGAAAATTACACATCTTCCTATGTGACAGAGTACCTCTTACCATCATCTTTAACATACAGTCCTAATCTCTCCTCCGTCTTCTGGGTGACTTTTTTTTCAACTAGTTTCTGGAACTGCTTCAAAGCATTCTTGAAGTGTGCCACAGCAAGCGCAGAGCAACTCTCCTTATCACAATCCTTATCAGACATCTTTCATTAACAGACGAAAAACAAGGCAAGAGGGAGAGCTCTTCTGCTTATTGCCTGGTCCAAGCCTTGTTTTCTGCCCTAAATCTTAAGTTCACACATGAGTTTCTACAAGGTGCAACTGCATGGCAGGAATACCAGGTGTAACGCAATGAGGAGGAGGTCACTCTTGCGTAGCATCTCTGACTGTCAAACCTTCTAGAGAACTGATGTCACAACCCCCCGTTACATCAGGGAATTCCAACTTGCTGCAGAGCGAACCAGGATCAGCGCTAACCTGGCACATGAGCCTTGCCCTGTCTGTGTGCAGCAAGTGGCAATTGAACAGACATGAACTTTTTCACCCTCAGAGCCAGACAAGTAAAGAGCTTTAGTCTCAGAGATTAAGTGGTGGTCCAGGCACAAGTCAGCTATATTCATGTGTCTCTTTAATGGTTTCTGTTGTGAAAAGGGGCAGCATTTAGCTTACACCAGCTTCAGTCACAGTCTTAAAGCCAGATATTTCTACAGCAAAGTACCCCAAGAAGCTCGGTCTAGTAGTTGTTCTGAGAGCATACTTAAACACCTGCAGGACTGGCTATACATAAAACAAAACTGCATCTATGACTTTATTCTAAAATTGTTTGATAAGATAACTGATGTCTTGAGACCAAAAAAAAAAAAAAAAGTCTTATGAGAAGCACCAGGTTTCTGAGTCCCTGAGTTAGGCAGGTTTCCTTTCTACTCTACCACACCCTAAATTATTTACTGGGTACGAGGGTATCCTATTGTAGGGCTGGAGAAGTGCATTTACTTTTTCCTCGGATTTAAAGCTAAATCTGTTTCCTGAATGAATAGCATAGTGACTACTGAAGGTACCACTTCTAGTGGGAATATTTTGAAGAATGAAAACTTCAGTTATTCTTTGGAAAAGAATGCTGTAAAAAGCTGTCTTCAAACTATGCTTCAATATTTTACACAGGTGGATGCATTTTTTCTGAAAAAAATAATATATTTCGAAGCAAAGGTTTAAAATTTTCCCCTGTGATTGGTAATTTTCTATTGACTAAACATCCACAGTTAAAAAATGGCTATGAGTGTCACAAATTAGTATGTTATCTATTTTGGTTTGTGTTTGTGTTTGTGTTTCTTTGTATATGGAAGCAAATTACATTGCTCAGGATTCTGAAATTTACACCGCAGATGTTCAACTTTCAACTTCGATAACCGTTTACTGACTCTGATTCCTTATGCTTGACTATATTTTTGTAAACTGTAAACACTTATCATTTGCTGACATGGCAGAGTGAGGTAGCATGTTCTACTGTCTAAGACAGAGCTCTGTTCTGTTGGTTTTGCCATTTTTTTTCTTAAGGACATATCAAGTTACTAAAATAGTCACTAAAATATACCTGTGAAACAGGAATAACATCCCAACTGAAAGGGGGTATCACTACAATATGCTGACATTAAATTCTGGCGCCTTTCCCATTACTCACTTCTCCACTATACATAAATATTACTGGCATAACAAATATTACTGAACAATAATGGAAGGTGGGCAAATATTGTTCACAGCATAAGCTGCATTTGAACAAACATGCATTTACATTTGCTCGTTGATCTTTCAGTTAACTGAAGCCATCTTGATGTCCCATGTTTTATTCCCTTTATCCCAGCTAACTTGCATAATCCTTCATCCTTTTTACTTCTTATTCTAGTACTGCTTTATGGGGTGACTAAATTGTGGATGAGAAAATTGAACTAGAACAGGCAGGCCAAAAACATCTGCGAGATCACCTCTGACTCAAATTCATGAGCTTGTTACCAAATATAACAGAAGTATCATGAATTAATTCATAGAGCTTAAATCTACAAGAGACTACTTATATTTTCTAGATAGTATCTAGAGAGTATCTTCTACTTTAACCTCCTCTAAGATCATTAAATTCCAGTCATTTATCACTATAATGAGCCCAACAATTTGTTCTGAAGCATAACTTGCAGAAAGGCAAGTTTTGATTTGCACACAAAGAGAGATGGAGAATCAATCATGTTAGCTCCAAAGGGTAATTGCTGTCTTTGTTAAAAGTTAAGCCTCACATTTGAATTTGTGTGGCTTTAGCAGTTCTTGGCATGTCTTCACCAGTGCGGAGAATAACACAAGGTATATTCACCCAGTAAGGGCATATTTACCTGAATCGTCTCTCTGTTCTTCTTCTCTTGTTGAGATTGAACTGTATGCCTCCTACTTCAAGGTTTTTCTTCAGGCATTAGAATAATGTACGCCATTCTTTTCTACATTTTTTCAGCTTTTCCATATCTTTAAGAATGCTGATACCACATAATTGTGCAATACTTTAATAAGCAAATTGGTAATAAGCTGATCAAGTAATGAATTTCAGTATATTTGTTAAGCCTATTTTTTTCATTAAACTATACCAAACAATTTCTTAGTATTGTTTCTATAGCTATTGATTTCCAGATCCACTTCACTACTACTTCACCCCAGGTGATAAGCTCACTGGTCAAGAATTACTTGAATTGCTGTGTTTGGAATCTCTGCTCTGTAGGGATGCTGTGACCAAACAAAACTGAGAAATAATACTTTACATCTCTTGAGGCTATGTAACGGATTGATTCTAACCAGCACTTTTCAAGATTATCAAAGTGTTCCTTCAAAACCAAATAAATATCATACTTATCACATATACTTGGGAAAACCAGCTGAGCAGCAGTTTTGAGATATAGTGGGAAAACAACAATTTGACAATAAACAAAGCTACTAAAAATAATGCATGTAAGTCTGCATGAAATAAGTAGTCTTTGGGGAAAGTGGCGTTTCAAGATATGCGTACCTCGTTTACTCACATAACCAATCCAACTGCTTTCAGTGAGATCACATAAGTTTTGCCTCCTGAATTCAAACTGAATTTTTCTCAATTTTATTCACTGTAGTTTGCAGCTTTTGTTTTTTTTTTTCTGCAAAATAATGAATACTCTGTACAGTGCTTCAGTTGAAGAGTATTTATTATACTACAGATCTGATGAATTCATGTTTCTCACACCTTCCCTGCAATTCATAACCTTGCTAAAATTGACTAAACATAATAGTTATTTCATAAAGGGGAAGTATTTAAAACTACTTTGTATCCTGCTGTTCTTAAAAAGCACCTGAGAGAGAGGACATGTGCAAAACCTTTTAACTACAATATGACCTCTCTACCTTACTGACAAATTTTAAAAAAAATTGTGCCACCCAACACTGAGGAATGTGAGGCTATCTTTTCATTTGCCCATTAGGAATAGTGTTTTAAGGTGTTTACCTTTATAAAATAAAATAACATCCTTGGAATGGAAAGGTTAATTGTAGAAATACAAGTTTTGTTTTCTTGCATTCACCTTGCTGTACAGCAAAATGAAAATGCACATAAACCCCTATATGGACCTATTATTTTCAGTGCCGGGAAGACAGTCTTGGATGTTTAAAGTCCAGAACATGCACAATTCAATTTAAAAATAAGATGTGATAACTGAGTGGTATGGCAAACAAAGCAGAGAAGACAGGAATTGCATTAGAAGATAAGCTAAGACTAAAATGGAAATTCAATATTAAATTGATGGGTAATAGCCAGGAAGTCCTTGCATTAGGAAGTCTGCAGTAGCATTAACTAAATGAAAAGCATTTCCTTTCCTGTCTCCCTTACTGATACTGTGAAGAGCATTTGATACAGAATATGGCTATAGAGTTAATATTTGTTCACAAGTGTCTGCCTGAAACTCCTAACTCTTATCTTCTTAATGTATAATCATATTAGGCTTAATTATTGATGAATTCTTGGATCAGTACAAAGTTAATATTGCTCTATACAGCCACAGCAAAATCACTGCAGGATTGGCAGCTTATTTGAAAAATAAATCATTTTCAATTTCTTTCTCAAGAACTATCGTAAGTCTGTGAGATTCTATGCTATCTTTAAAATTCTGACCATGTAGCTTGACAGCGCATAACAAACAACTCTTGGCTACTGCAGGAGCAAATCAGCAAAGGGTGATAGATCTTACATCCTGCCTTCTACTGGGTTGCCAGACACCACTTTCAGTAGTTTTATTCAAGATAAATTGGCCCCAAGTAAAATGACAGTCAGAAGAGCCCATGAAAACACAGTAGTCCTAAAACGGTCCCGGCCGCCCTGAAGGAGGCCCTGGCACACAGCAGACTTGGCTTTTGATGATGGCCTTGGTCCAGATAAAGCCCAGCCACAAAATAATCAGTCCCTGAAGATGCCTTCTCTTGATGAACTAAGCTCCTATTCCCTTTGCCATTTCACCCTTTTAAACATTTCCGTAAGCCTGACCGCCCTTGCCAGTCAGCCAGCACAGAGATGCTTGAATTCAGTGCGGCTGAGCTCTCTTCTGTCCAGTATGGGACTGGGTGAGTCAAATTTTACCGAACTGTAGAAATACAAAAATGGAGGCTCTCACATTAAACTGTATGAAAGGGTCTATCAATCATTTCTAGTGACTTCCTCCTCCACTTTCTTTTGCCATATCATTGCCAGAGGAGCAATACCATACTCCTTGCTATGAAAGAGCATTTGCTCCTTTGCCATTAACAAAGGTTGGAATGATGTGACAGTTTTAAAAATTGTGCTTCCTATTCATTTGTTTGTAGGACTCTGGACAATGAAAATAGGCTAGTCAGTTTGATGTGACCTTCACTGCCTGCCTGTCTAACAAGAAGCTGCAGCATGGGGATTGGCTCTTATGGAAGGCTATTTCTTGAAAATAAACAATTTATATCACAATTGAAATGCATAGGGTCACTGTTGCAATACCTGGTGCTGGCTGGGTTTTACAAAGCTGCTGTTGAGGGTTCAAGCTTCCTTAAGAGCTGTGTTTATAGACCAGAGGGAAAGCTGGTGACAGCAGGTTACCAGCACACATCACTTGCTTTAAACTGTCTAGCAAGAAAGAAGGCACCACATAGGCATCAATACACGCCTGCCACCTGAACGGGCAACATAGTCCCGTGCCACTTTGTATAACCATAAGTCAGCAATGTGACCTCGTGGCCAAGAAGGCCAGAGGGATCCCAGCCTGCATCATGAGGAGCGTTGCCAGCAAGTCGAGGGAGGGGATCCTGCCCCTCTGCTCAGCTCTGGTGAAGCCGCACCTAGAGAACTGGGTGCAGTTCTGGACTCCTCAGTACAAGAGGAATGTGGAGCTACTAGAGAGGGTCCAATGGAGAGCCACAAAGATGATTAAGGAACTGGAGCATTTGTCGTATAAGGAAAGACTAAGTGAGCTGGGCCTGTTTAGTCTGGAGAAAAAAAGATTGAGAGGAGATTTGATCAACGTGTTCAAGTACCTGAGGGGTGATTGTAGGGAGGACGGGGCCAGGCTCTTCTCCATGGTGGTTGGTGACAGGACGAGGGCTAATGGGTGTAAGTTGAACCACAGGAAGTTCCACCTCCATATGAGGAAGAACTTCTTTCCTGTGAGGGTGACAGAGC
>JAUBNY010001146.1:6441160-6465612 GCA_032275445.1 Crypturellus soui
CGGGGCAGCCCCGCTCGGGCGGGCGTCGGCCATGCAGGGCGGCAACGGCACGGACACGGGCACGGCGAGCCGCCCGCAGCCCGCGGCCGCCGGGCACGAGGCGCCCGGCGAGCGGCCCCTCTTCAGCGCGGGCACCTACGAGCTGCTGGCGCTGCTCATCGCCACCATCGGCGTGCTCGGCTTGTGCAACAACTTGCTGGTGCTGGTGCTCTACTACAAGTTCAAGCGGCTCCGCACGCCCACCAACCTCTTCCTCGTCAACATCAGCCTCAGCGACCTGCTCGTGTCCGTCTTCGGCGTGAGCCTCACCTTCATGTCCTGCCTGCGCAGCCGCTGGGTGTGGGACGCGGCCGGCTGCGTCTGGGACGGCTTCAGCAACAGCCTCTTCGGTGCGTGCCGGGCCGCGGCCCCGCGTCCCTTCGTCCCTTCCCCTCCCCGCCGGCTCCCTCCTCGGCGCTCCCCGCTCGCTCCCTCGGCGCTCCCCGGGGTCCCCCAGCCGCGCCGTGCCCCGTCCCCCCGCATCGGCACCGCCGCCGCTGCCCTCCGCGCCTCGGCCCGCGGGCTCCTCCGCGTTACCGCGCTCGCTCCCAGCGCGCGGGCTCCGCGCACGAGCCGCCGGCGGGGCCGGGGTTGCGGAGGGGCACCCGGGGCCGGGGCAGAGCGGGGCACCCGGGGCCGGGCAGAGGGGCGCCCTGAGCCGGGGCAGAGCGGGGCACCCGGAGCCGGGCAGAGGGGCACCCTGAGCCGGGTCAAAGGGGCACCCAGAGTCGGGGCAGAGGGGCGCCCTGAGCCGCGGCAGAGCGGGGCACTCGGGGCCGGGAGGCGCTTCCCGGCCCCTCGCCCTGCCAGGGCATCACCTGGGCTGCCTCTGCCCAGGACGCTCCCGAGTGTTACAAATATAGATTTATTTTTAATCACAAATCATGTAAAAAATGATTTTTTTTTTCTGTAATTGTGAAAGTTTTTCAGGTCACTAGCCAGACTTAAAGTTTGTGTTGGGCTTTAGTTTTTTTTTATTTTTTTTTTTGGCACAACCTTATGAATTAAAGGCAAATGGATCACTGCACATGAGAAAAAAAAAGTGTGTGCGCTAGAAGTTGTCTTGTCTTTGCCAAGGTAATTCAAGGTAAGCTCTCCTCAGGCTTTACAGCTTTCCTGCATGTTTTTGTTTGTTTTATATGGCACTAATGTGCCTTTGGGCACATTAGGTAGAGATAGGAATAGGTAGAAAGCGGCATGGTTCCTCATGATAGATTTGACTGCTGCTGAACAATGCAGCAAGGTGTCTTTGGAAGGCGTGGTGGGTGCAGGATGTATGTAGACTTCTGTGCAAGGTTTAGTGTAGCATTTATGGTGTGTAGTTCTCTAATTGCCTAGTGTTAGCAGGGAAGGTACTAGAGAACTGGTCTAAAATAGCACTGTATCCCAGTCAAAAATTTAAGAAACTCAAGCATCTGCCAACATCTGTCCTGTACCCAGATTCTTCTGGACATCTGAACATTAAAGCTTACGTAGAGGTTCCCTTTCTTTAAAGTATGGCTCTGCTCCTGTGTTCTCTGATAAACTATTGTCTCTGAGGAAGACATTTTATACAGAGTCAAAACAAATGGTGAATAGTAGCAGTCATATGAAAAGAAGACTATATTCCTAAAATATGAAACAAGTGGAAATAATGAAATATGAATTGCCAAGTGAAATGCATGATCATACACTATCTTCATTTCTTGCTTTGGGAGTATCACATACTTTGTCATTATAGGTATGTTCAGTATTTATTAAATATAGCTTATTTCCAAAGAAATGTAGGCAATTTGTGAGTCTTATTTACAAAATGGTACAAAAAGATCCAGTCTCGAGATAGCATCACTGGTTCATAGCATTGCATCCTCTGGTTCTTGGTGTCATAATTTCTGATTCCACAGCATGTTTCAGTAAGAAGAATTTTCCATGAGGTATTAGAGGAGTACATGTTAGTATGTAAAAATTCACACATGGAGGTTTAAGTGCACCATCCTACTGGAATAGATCAGCTCAGCTGATCCCTGCGCTTACTTAATTTCAACTACTTTATGTAGATGCTGAAGCATCTCGCTTGGTTATTATGCTGTGAAACTTACCTAAAAAGTTACTTGTAATTTTCAGATTTTCCTTTTGTACAGACTATTGTTTCCACATTCTCAATAGGAAATAAAAAGATTGTTCTATTTTCTCCATATGAGGAAAAGTATTTCCCTACCAGGACACACTGGTACAGGAAGAAAATAGTGGCCTGTAGGCACCATTATGTAGGCATCATTATGTAGGCACCATTATACTCCTTGTCATTTGGACCATTGCCGCCTTGGCAATGGTGGCATTGCCACCTTGGTTTCTATTTTGATTTTTTAGTGTCTATGAAGAGACCAGTGCAAAATGGACAGCTCTTAAAAGCAGCTCATTAACCCTGTGGAGTAGGTACAGCTGTGCAGACCTCAGTATCTCAGCATAGCACAGTGACCTAATAAAGATATTTCTAGAATAAAGTGGGTGTAGTTCTATTGCCACGGATATGGAGTCAGTTGGATCCCAACATTTACTGCTGTGGATATTTGTCTGCTGGGATCAGACTCAGTCCAGCTCATTTTATACTCATTTTATACTGAGTGACCCAAAGTTGTTTTGTTGCAGCTATATAATTACATTCCTGAGTACGAACGTGGACATTGCTCTGTGACTTTTCCCTACTGGCCCTTCAGCCCTGAAGGCTGTTTGAGGCCAAGTGTGATGATCCCGATGCATTTTGGATGAAAGAACAACACCTACCCCCAGTGTACACCCTTCCTCAGTTGTTGATCTTTGCCCAGAGCTAATGTATAAGTGAGATATCAGGGTAAATCTATTGAATTTGAGGTGTATAAGGTTGAAGAGCATCACTCTGCTTTGTGCCTGCACTGAAGCTTATGCCATAACTCGATTTCCTGCTGACTTGCAAACCCTCTCCTGGCTCTGCTTACGCATGTATTCCTGTCATGACCTCAGACTGCCTAAATGTCAATGATGAATGGAGACCATTGAAAACAGTGCATTTATAGTCATCTTTGATATCTTCTCAGAACTTAACTCCTGGGCAAGATAGCTTTGTATCTATAACCTCCCCCCCTTCCCACAGTTTAAAGAATAAATACCAGAACTCAGTAGACTAATAGGTGTTATATCCTGATGAAATGAAATAAAACAAATAAAATTAAAAAATAATCACTTCAATTAAGAGCATTTTTAAGATATGGGATTATATTTCCATGTTACTGTGAGGTCAACTCTATACTGGTCCCACTGAGCCTGCCACCTTTCTTTATGTAACATCTTGTACCTCCTTTCCTGTCTGTAGTAGTTGATCTGGTTGCAGGTAATAAAGATAACTGTGTAATCCCTTTATCTGATTTACAACTTGCATTGAATACAACTTCCTCCAGAAAACCTGAAGGGTTTTCTGTGTATCCCATAGGTTTTGGTCACAAGTGCTAGAGAAGATGCCTGACAGCTAAACACACCCAACTAATCTTTATTAACAGATAAAGATAGGAGAAAGAGAGAGAGAAACTTATCTGAAACAAGGATTTGTTTGATTATGGACTAGAGGCTCAGAACTTAATAACCCATATGTGCATCTGCTAGCTTTTTGCAAAGGAACAAGATTTTTAAATCACGGTGACTGCCACAGAGTTTAACATCTGCAAAAGAAGCATATGTCTTTGATCATGCATAGGCAGATCCGTTGCTGTTGGCCTTAATGCCTTCTGTGTGTTGGAATAAGTCCCAAGAGTTCAGAAGTAAGCTCATCTGATCCTGTAGAACATATATACCCCTTAAGCATAAATCACTTCAGCTCCAAGTAATGACAATTACATCATCTGCCAGTAGTATTCCCCTAACATTTTCTGATATGCTTAATCAAGCAAGAGATAAAATGAATGAAAAAATGGTTGATGACAGGAATGGTCTTGAAGAAGACGTATCAAAATTGTTCATCTGAGGCCATCTCTTGACAGGAGGATGCCTAGTAAGGGTGTAGTCTGGGATAGGCTTTACATTACATTTACATTTACTTAATTGCGATTGAAGGAATGGCATTACTAAACTGTGAGGAGAGATCTCTGTCTTTCTTAACTGTGAGCTGTACTTGAAAAAGTAAATAAATTGATTAATGCCAAATTGATCAGAGGTATAGTAGCATTTTTGAACAGTCACAATCTCTATGCAGCAGATAGCTCTTGATGAACTACCGAGTAAATCCAGAGACCTTAGATTCTTTCCAGGAGTAAAAACGGGAGAAAGGGAACATTTGGAAGCTATTTTACTGATTTTTATTTCCTGTAGAATTCTTCAGAGTGCACAAATGTTAGAGCGCCTGATTGCAATGGAAGATTGCAATATTCAGTGCTGAGGAGAAAAATTCTCCTCAGGCTGGTGCTGCCTTCCTTGTTGACCTACACTGTATGGTTGGGAGTAGTTCATAATATATCAACACGCATGTGACTTCTCTGTGAAAAAACACAGGGTACAGAAAAAACAGTGCCACACCAGAAACATGATCTAATCTACTCCCGTTGATGTATTTTAATACATATAAATAATAAAAAATGACAAAAATGAGATTTTTCTTTCCTTTTTTTTTTTTTAGAGACATTTCTTCAGCAAATAAGTTAGCCATTCAGCCCTAACGTTGAGTGTTTGGCAGTAGGAAGAAAGAACTGCAACATATAAACAGAAGATTTTTTTATTTTATTTTGCACAGTTTTTACACAGTTTAATTGGGAATGACCCCATCCATGATAGTGTAATTGCTGAGGCTTAAATCAGAGCTAAAATTAGCATGTGTATATCCTAAACATTGGAACCCCAAAGAGCAGTTATAATCAGTACCCTTGAAAGAAAGAAGATTCTCTGAGAAAAAGCATTTATAATCAGTACCCTTGAAAGAATGTTCTATGAGATGAAAATCTATAGATCAGATAAGCATTATCTGTAAATACAGATCAAGCAAGTCTTTCAACAGGAGCTTGGAGGTCTTTGATTTGATAATAGGTTAAAGCAGGCCTCAAAACTTGGACCTATTCTTGAATCAAAATACCTACATCTCAAGAGTAAAGAGCTTTAAACTTAAAAAAAAATCCATAATTTGTCATATTGGGAGCTAATACCCAAACAATAACCATTATGGCTTTCTGTAGCTGGCATTTTTTAAATCTCAACATCTTTAATCATTCTAAAACACACAACTCATTCAGAATGAAATTTATATTATTTACAGAAAAAAAATGTGCAAAACTGTGTGCTTCCCTCTGCCCTAAGCCAAACAAGACTGAATTATATTAGGAAGATGAATGAAGTCATTGATGTACCAAAACCTCGTATGTAAGGTATTGGAAGCAGCCCAGGAACACAGCTGACATGCATACCTGCTGGCTAAAGCTGGCAGGGATGTTGCAGGTTAGAGTTGCCACTGTTGATCCTGGCCAAAGTCTGGCCTTACACAAAGCACTGCATTTCTCTAGGGACAGCACAGGAAACCTCCTGTCATTGAAGGTTCATATAAGGTCCTAGGCAAATCTCCACCAAGACTCGGCTTACCTCTAGTAACACCATCAGTTTCCCGGAGTGATTGTCCTAACCTGCTGCTCACCGGGCAGCCAAGTCTGACCCCAAAATTTGGGTGTTTTGGTAGTGAAAGAAGGGAAGAGAAGGGAGAAAGGCAGAAGCATCTGTTTACCTGAAAATTGCTTGAAACCAAAGATTTGTGGTTACTTCATAGAGGGGGTAGTAGATTAATTTATAGAAAGGACTGGCCTCTAGAAAGTGGCATTTAGAAGTAGTGATAGAGTAGCAATAGAGATGTCTTAGCATGTGTATTATTATGTAGATGCTTTGGGGATTCATTATCCTTGGAGAAATGGGCTGTATTCTTGCATATTTAACTGCAGGATAAACCACAGAAAAACTGTGATTTAAGACCCTTACGAGCCTAGATTTGACTTTCAGTTTGATTTCTGAGCATGCAAACAAAAAATTAGCAGATGTACTTTTCTTACGGCCAAGTAATTCCATGTCATCCTTCCCTGCAAAATGTGCAATACGAAAGAACATATTCATAGGCAACAGGATTGAAAAAAACACAGAAGACGGGGAATTTAGAAGATGAGGCAGGTTATATTTGTTTAAGTACAGAAAAAGGACAGAAATGGCACTGAGAACAAGCTCCAGAGAATTTTTGAGAAGGTGATAAATATTTCATGTTTTATGAGTCTTTTTGTTGTTGTTGGCTAGTTTGAGGTACTCCAAGTCTAAGGTTCCTTTACTTTCCTGCAGTCAATTGTCTGCTCCAGCTAACCTGCAGAGATGCTGTTCCACCCAGAAGGTGCCTGCTCAGTGCTTATGAAGGATTATAGCATCAGAAGATTGACATCACAGCTATATTCAATACAGAGGAATCAATATTACCTCTCCCTGTCAGTATTAATCATTATTAAATAATCTCTACTACAAAATATAACTATGTTTTTCTCTATGAGATCCATAGCAAGGAGGTTATCTTCTAACTCTTGTTCGCAGGAGGTTTTTTCATCCCTTGGCTTCTCTGTAGTATAGAGTTTAAATTGCTAATACAAGTTGTAACCTTGTCTTCACTTCTGTTCTAACATGAATTAGCTGAGATTACCCATGCTGAATTCATTATAAGTTTTACAGTAGAAGCAAACTTTCAAGTCTTTGTGCGATGCTTGGATCTGAATATGCAACTGTGACTGTTACAACTGTGTAATCCTGTACCACTACTGCTCAAATTTGCCTAGAACTGCATTAATGAGGAAGCAATAGTAGGATTTGTTTATAAACCCTTGGGTAAAGTAAGTGGTGCTGCTTTTAAGTGTTTTGTTTTGGCTTCCAGGTACAGCAGGGCATGCCAATTTTTCTCTAATTTAAAAATTCAAACAGCCCCTAAAGTAGATTATGGAGGTTTAGGTTATGGAGGTTTGCATTCTGTTTAAAAATCAAGGTGGCCACAATTAACAATTAATTATATCACCTTTATCTGTTTTAAAATAGGGGTTATCCCTATTAGACCAACAAAGTCTAATGGAAGAAAAAAGAAAAAAAAACAGATTCTTTAATGCACAGTGTGGGTTTCTCATCAGATGCGCCGTATGTACAGTTATTTGTTGGTTCTACTACTTAGTTCTGTGTCATATTTGAGAGATACTCATTTCTCTTTACAATGAATTTAACAGGTTTCTCTGAACTACAGATAACCAACATCTTTCACTGCTTTGTGCATTCCTGCCTTTAAGCTTCTTAACTGTGACCTTCCATCCCCTCTATCCATCCTTTCTGACATGAGGATTTAGTGGTAATATTGGGCAAAGATACAGAACTGCGAACTCACCGTAAAGAGTAACCTCTTAGGACACAATATAACTCTTGTGGACAAGAGGAGTTATAAATTTGTATCAAGCTTTAACTGTATATTTGAAACCCCTTTTACACTTCCAGTTTATTATCTTGCAGAAAAAAAAAATCCAATAGAGTGGATTTATAGAAATTATTTTGATATAGCAGCTTTGGATTGATTCAAGGGCAAATGGTTAAGTGTATATATTGCAACGTTTCTTAATAGTGATTGATTCAAAAATTGTTTTCTCTAAAGATGGAAATCTTGCTGTCTGATTACAGACTGACTTGCAGACCTCTGCGAGTTTATCTGTTTGCTGTAGGAATTCATTAGAAGCAGCTCCCTTAATAAAGCGAGAGCTTGAGTCCATTTGTGAGCTCTTTCAAAATGAGTGACTTCTTACTGAACTCTTTGAATTACATAGCTAAACAGTTCTTGAGAAAAAATGGTCTATTTGACAAAAGCTACGACTTTTTTTTGTATATATGCAGAATTGGCAATTCCCCTTTAGCTGCGTCTTTAGAAAATATGACAATATTTTCTGGTTATGTTGTTCTTTGCATTAATAGGTTAGTAGTATAGATTTGTAGGAGCCTAGATTAGCGTGAAAAGAAGTCAGTAACTTCAAATATTGGCAGTAACTTAAAATCTCAAAAGGAAATACAACTCTCTTATGTTAATCATAATCAAGAGCTGTAGAAGTTTAAGCAGCACTTTATTTCTAGCATATTGAATATACCATAGCAGCTGCTTGACACCTTCCCTTGACGTCAGAGCTAATTTCCAGTTGTATTAATTTCCTTTACCAAAACGTATAGATTTTCCCTTGCCCACTTCAATTTAATTATAATTTCCTCATTTGAGAAGAAGTTGCACATGCAGCATAGCCGACATTCCCAATAGACAGTACACTCAGAATATTTCCAGGCTCTTCTTAAGGTCAGTCACAGATAACAACATACGTTCCTAGTCACTTTAATAGTATATCCTGAAGGCTATTCAAAAGTTACATGAGCTCTTCTGTGCTCTCTCCTTCTCAAAGCTTGTGTTAATGTTTGTCTTAATGTTGCTTTGCGTTTCCTTCCATATTGATGCTGAATGCGAAAAAATGCATAATGGTGAAAACTTTTTTTTTTTCCCAATTGTGCTTTTGCTACGATATGTATGGAAGTCCTATTTAGTAAAAAGGAAAATTTCACAAAATGTCAACCAGTTTGGACCTTATGACTCAATGGCTTTGAGTGGAACACAAGCTCCAAAGTAGTTTTGAGTACTCATGGAACATTATTTATACTTTAGAGTTAGCCATAAAAGAAATATTTGAAACGTTTACAAGCTGGAAGACTATTGCCAAGAAGTGGTCATCATTCCTATTAAAAGGAAGAACTCCCCAGTTTGTGGTATAACTGCACGTAGTGCAGCTGCTTGAATTTTGAAGAGTTAAAGAGCTTGTGATAATAAAATCAGAAAACTTGGAATCATGGATCTAAACTTAAAATTGCGTAGACTTTACTTTGCAAAAACAAACAAAAAAGAAGTTATGTTCTGTGCAGATTTTTGTAAGCTTTATTTCTCTTGTGTAATGAAAATAGATTGATTAACTTATTAGCATATATGTTATATGTATATGGGAACAGTTTTGAACAAAAGTATAAACAGATCTTTATAGAGTAATGGAGTAAGTCACAAAAGCAAGCAAATTTACAATTGTAACGAAGTTTTATACATTTTATGGGATTGCATTAGTGTTTCATACAGTTATAATCCTCTCCAGTGTGAGGTAATTTATACTACAAATATAGCAAACATTGTATAATCTTAATGTTAGGATGGTAAAGATGACGGTCATGTTTCAAACATGCCTTATCCCATTGAATTCTTTTTATAACTGTATTCTTTCTCCTTTAAGTTCTGCTGGCTGAGGTAGGCAGTGACTGACTCAGAGTTTCATTTTAGCCATCCAGATGGCAAATGTTCCTAATTGTGTTTACTTGTTTATTTTAAGTTGTGCTGACACCCACCCACCCTCTTCATCTACTGCTCTTAATGAAAAACGGAAATATCTTTTATTTTTGTAACATTAAAAAAGGAGAAAGCAAAAAGGCAGCACATTGTAAAAAGCTTCCTGTGAGTTAAATTGCTTCTGAAATGCTCATGATATTACCCAGAAGTTGTCCCTTTGGCTGTTTTTGTTCTGCTCAGCAGTGTCTTAATGTTGAGAGAGGCTGCCTGTAGTTTAGTTCAGTTCAGTTCAGTTCAGTTCAGTTCAGTTCATTCAGTGAAATTAGTTTATTGGTATCCCTCATCTCAGAGTTAAAACCAGATCTTTTTAACTGTATATAAAAACATTCACTTAGATGCAGTGCACACTCTCAAGGTAGCTTCTGCCCTTTGAACATATTGAAAGTTTGTTTTCTTACAAACTTACCTGTAATGTAAACTGCCGTAGAAATAACTAGAACAGCAGAGCCCAGATGAGTCCTGAACAGCACCATCCCCAGCACCCTCCACCAGAACTGATGTGTTGCCTTCTCCCTCCCCTTCAAGAAGTTGTGGGCTTTATCTTTCTAGCTCGTATGTGGTAGCTCACAGATAGCTTGTGACAGATCTCAGTGCGGCCGTTCTTACAGGTGCTTCTGCATGTCGTCGGTCACAGGCAGGCAGCCGTGGCTGTACAGCACCTAAGGGGCTTTTTTTGAAACCTCCCCACAGACACATTTTGTATTATCCTGCAGTGCATTTTGTATTTCTGCAGTTAACTACTACAGCTTCTCCTCGTGGAATTACAGCCTCGTAACAGCAGAGACCCTGCATCTAGGAGAGAAATTCACTGTAATATGCTCTGTGACCTTCATTTCTTGCCTCATGCCTGCTTGCTACCAGGCATTTCCTGGTTTTCAACAGAACAGGTATTTGCATTTCGATACAAACTGCCCAACCGGCCAACCAAGGTCTCTCTTAGGATTCAAGTAGAAAACTCAAGTATCTCTTCTAAGCATTTTAACTGCAGACTGTGAAGGATTGCAAAACTGGTTTATCAGTGTGTAAGTGCCAATATTTAGAGGTGTTGTGCTCCCACTGACTTTCCTGAGAATGCCAGCGACTCAGTCAACTGTTGGCTCTGCACACCTGTACTTTCAGACTGTTCATCCAAACACGGGCTTTTGACTATTTTGTACAGCCAGAACTCAGTACTCTATGTGCAAAAATAGATGGGAAATACTAAGAGTACGTGGAGATGTTATTCTTTAAACTGTATATATACAGTTATATTGTAACTGTAGAACCTCATTTACCCAGTTAATCCGCCTGGGTTTCCAGTAGGAAGGAAAGAATTATCCAGAGGGTGATAAGAGCAAGGGATCCACTTGGGAATTTGGACTTACTTTGCTGAGGAGCTCTTCTTTCTCTCCACTGATCACAAAGCCTCAGTGCACTACATAAGTGAACTGAGCCTAGAACTGAGTGATGTGAATATACCCTCCTAAACACATCTGTGGATGATTTTAATACCCATCAGGTAAATTTTTGTAATCACTTGTTTATGTGTATAGACCAACAAAATAAGTAAATTTCTTTACTTACTTGGTGTTTAGGAAGTAGATAGCCTTGAATTGCACAGAACATTTAGATGAACTAGTATAGCAGCATAGAATACTATACATATAATTCTGTAATCCTCTTCTAGTTCCTGCTAAGATCTTGCTTAGGTCCAAGCTCTTCAATCTAATTTCAGCATATTAGGTTCTTAAAAAGGATGCTGCCTTGAAGGGCTTTCTGCCAGCTTGATATAAAAAGCCCTTGAGTCTTTTAGAAACTCTCAAGCCCTAATTTTCAGTCCAGTTTCTTAGGCCATGAAAAATAAAGTCTTACGGCAGTGACTTATGACCCAAAAGAGAAAACTGTACAAAACTCACTGTGAAAACAGTATGCCCTACTTTCTGCCTTTCTAGCAATATCCGCTTCTCTTGTGATGAATAATATAAGGTAACAGATGCCAAAAATGTACATATTAAAAAAGAAAGTTCATTGTTTCATTTCAAAGGGTCATGACAACAGAATAGCACTTTGTCCTTCAGAGTGGGAAATCTTTCTGTTGATAAAGTTAATGAAGAAAGCTTTATAAACTCTTCATCTTCAAAGAAGATGCTCTTTTAATACTTGCAGATGAAGCAACTTTTTAACAGTGATCCTAAAGCATATTCCCTTGTGAGGAACTCTGTTAATAATATGCTGACTTTTCTAATGAGTACATTGACACAGGGACTGAAGGACTGAAGTGATTCCTTAGATTTTGTTATTCTCCATTGCCTCCCTAGAATTCTTGTTACTGCTACCTGAGGATGTTACTGTTAATTTGTCTTTCTTAATGCTTATCCTTTTTCAAAGTGAAACAGAGTTTAATGTATCTGTGGTATCCTTGGAGGGTGTCTGCCAAGTATAGTGAATTTTTTTTTTTAATATGTGTAACCTTCTCACAGCTGCGTAAATGCAGGATGACAAATACCTATGTGACGAAATGAAATATCATGTATATATGATAAAATGCCTATGCTTCTTCTTAGCAAGAATATACAAGAATATATACTAATATAGGGACAGATGTTTGCATAACCTCACATAGTGCTAAGAAATAAACCCAATTGTGTTTAGGATGTGTTATTTAAGAGATAATGTGTATGAGCTTGATTACTGAATCATAGCAGAGATTTTAGTTGACTGACACATGCATGATGGGCAGATTAGTTCTTGATCATTAACTGTCACAGACCATTGAAACCAAAATCCCTATATCCTAATTAAGACAGAATTGCCTTGACTTCATTAACTTATAAATGGCTGGGGCAATGGTGAGAGCTGACAATAACCTGAAATTTCTGTCATGATATCTTAATAATAAGTGTCAAGTGGGATTGAGATGGAAAGAAAAAAGAAAGAATACACAAGTAATTGAAATGAAGACTGTAGTATTGATATGATAGCAGGAAGATAAACAAAAGGACAGCTGACCTCTTCCAGATGGGATTTGTTTAGCAATATAAAACATTGCTTTATCAGACATTGTCTGAAGCACAAACCTTTCAGTAAATTGTAAGAGAAGTCAAAATTCTACTAGTGACTGTGTTTGTATTAAAGGTGCATTTCTGCACTTTTAATTGTTGAAGGCTTTCTTTGACCTCGGTTTCAATTCTGATTTTTTTAGGCTCTCTGACAGGTTTGAACCATCTCATCTTTATATGGCAACTTGGAACACAAACTCTCACTCAACTGAGTAATGCTTAGGAAGAAGTATTATTTGGGTTATTCTTTCTTATCTACTTATTGGCCATCCTACACCATGGGTCAGATTCCATTACCCAACCCTGAGTAGGTCTGCAGTTAGTAGTACTGTTTGAGGTAGCACTTACTGAGCAGTGAGATATCTCCCAGGAAGCTCATCAGTATTAGATTCATAATGTGCTCTAGTTGTTTTTGAGTTGCTTCCTCTGCTGACAGATTATTCAGAGGACTTCAGTCAGATATGCAATGTTTGTGAATGATTAAAGTAATTTTATTTATTTTCTTTGCAGGAATTGTTTCAATCATGACTCTCACTGTTCTTGCTTATGAGCGCTACATTCGAGTAGTCCACGCAAAAGTGATCAATTTCTCTTGGTCTTGGCGAGCTATCACATACATCTGGCTCTATTCATTAGCCTGGACTGGAGCACCTCTTTTGGGCTGGAACAGATACACGCTGGAAATCCATGGACTAGGTTGTTCAATGGACTGGAAGTCAAAGGACCCCAACGATATCTCCTTCATTCTCTTTTTCTTCCTTGGCTGTCTAGTAGCACCTGTTGGGATCATGGCCTATTGCTATGGCCATATTCTATATGCAGTAAGGATGGTAAGTTGATGCAAGTAAAATACTTCCCTTAATGAGTTTTTTTTGTTGTTGAAAAAGAATATACATAATAGTCCTTGAATTTTGATGTAAGATAGGTTGTTGCTATATATTAAGTGTAGATCAGAGCCTAAGTTTGCACCCTCAATTCCCATTCAAATTTTCAACCTTTAATATTCATCCACTCCTGGAATTACTAGAAAGGGTGTAGGCTTGGAGGTGAAGCAACGTATTGTAACCAAGATCTGTTTACTGTATAGTTTTACTGGGAGGTGAGTCATAGATAAAAGGCAAGTTGGGGAGCTACCCCTACCCACTGCTCAACAGGGAACAGAGCCTTCCTTAAATCAGTAAAAAAGAAAACTCTGGTTGTAGTTGTCACTGGAAAAGAAGTACTCCTTTCTGAGAAGCAGAATTTTCTCACGTCTGAGCAGTTGCATCTAATGGCACCCCTGATGTGATGTGAGAAAAGAGGAATACAGAAAACTCTTTAGTCAGGCTCCATTTCAGCTGGAGGGCATTGCTGTTTGCCTAGCTGAGATGTAGGCTTCCCCATGGACATGACAGCAGCCATCAGTTGGCCTCTTAGGCCAAAAAACAGTGCCTAATGTAAACACAGTCAGAACTGTAAAGATTGCATGATATTATATCCTTGAACGAATCTGAAAGGCTAAGAGCTTCTTGGCTGGCTCCCACTGACTTTTAATGAAAACTAGACATCAAAATCCCTCGGGTGCTACTTACTATTTCAACCAAAATTAGTTATCTTTATTAATGCAATATCCTGTTTTCCATTTATGTGACTCACTTTTGCCTCAGTATGTCTAGGAGAAGATTTCTTTGGAGAAATTATTTTGGTGATATTCATTCTGTAATGATTCACACTGTGATTATAGTTTTTTTTCAGTGACAAAAAAGGCAATATAAAAATGCTTCAGGCAACATAAAGGGTCTCCAGAAGTACAAATCTGATAACATAAAAAAAAGTTATACATTTTTAGAACAATAGGAGGACACTGAATAGTGAAGCGTGTATACTGTATGTATTTTGTGAATTTCTCTTGAGAAAATAACCATGTAAAATTCTTCTGAAAGGAGATTAAGTCCAGTTAAATGAGGATTGCCTACACATTCAGACAAAGTTCGAGAAAACAGGGACCACTGAATCAAACTTGTTTATATTGATGGACAAGGGCAAATTAGTTTTCTAAAATATTTGGAATGAAAGGGCAATATATTTTGATACATCATTGGATTGGCTGTTTTCTAGTGAATTTATTTCTCTGTTTCTCCTGAGATTATATTTTTACATTATTTAGTATAGAATAAAAATTTGGGAAGCATGATAAAAGCTTTCAGAACTATAGTTCTTAAAATAAGGCACCTGGAAGTTAGTTATTTACAAATAAAATTGTTTGACATTTACTCTTTTTCCCTTTTCTTGTACAGCTCCGTTGTGTAGAAGATTTTCAGACTGTTCAAGTGATTAAACTTCTAAAATATGAAAAGAAGGTGGCTAAAATGTGTTTCTTAATGATTTCCACGTTCCTTATTTGTTGGATGCCTTATGCAGTGGTCTCCCTGCTGGTGACATACGGCTATGGCAACCTGGTAACTCCAACAGTAGCTATAATCCCATCTTTCTTTGCCAAGTCAAGCACTGCTTACAATCCAGTCATCTACATCTTCATGAGTAGAAAGGTAGGTACATCACAAGCTTTTTTATTTGAACAATTGTATTTTAACTGTGTTTATGGCAGAGTTTTGGAGTTTAGTTCTGATTTAGTTTAATCTTAATTGCCTGGAGTTTTATTTGAACATCTAGGATACAGGGGAAAGATTTAGTAGAATTAAAATCCCATACAGTGGTTAAAATACTCTCCTATCAGAAATAAACTTTTAGGTTTCTGAATGACTTAGTAGTACTCGTGTGTAGTCATGAGTACTCATGTGAAAAGGAAAGGACAGAGTGTCAAAAATTTACGTGTCCAATTTTGACAGTTTACCGGTCAAGTGAGTTACAATGGGAAAATCTGATCTGAATCACTCCCATACTAAACGAGAAATTTGTTAGAAAAAATTCAGACTGTCCTAAGTGTGTTTTCGGTAAAATCTTACCTCTTTGATTTTTCCATTGTGGCAACATGAGGATTGTACAGCTCAGCATAGTGTTTGAAATAAGCATGTTTGCTTACAAAATACATGGCAGACAACCTATTTTGGATTTTAGAAAGACTAGGATTTTGCTAGGAAAAGATATACATAGGATGTTTCAGTATGTTAAAATAACAGCAAAGAATGAAACCATTGTATACATATTCTAGTTTTACTTAACTCTGGAAAAATTTTGTGAAGATACATTCCTGATTATGTTAACTCTCAGAAGTAAAACCATAGAAGGAAAGAACAATGCAAGCAAAAGAGTGTATATAATCAGGTAGAAAGATTAAAAAAAAAACAAAGTGATATTTTGAAATGTTGCTTATTTACAGATGGAGACAAACGTGCGTGGGTATTGCTGCAGTGTAGCTTCAGCAAGGGCCAGGCACAAGGTCTGAGGTTATGTGCTGTTCCTGAGGGAAGGCAGGAGGCCACCAAGGTGCCTGCTCACAGCTTTGTCTCAGGCAGCTCATTTCACAGCAGCCTGATCCAATTATGTCTGTGCCATTTCAGAGCACAGAGCGCCTGAATGTGGAGAGCTAAACCCCAGGGATGGAAGGGGAAGGGGGAGGTTGCAAAGCCTCTGTACCTCAGCTAGGGCCCTGGCAATGATCATATTCAAAAAGTACATACTTTAACAGAGATATTTTGATATGGTGGCTCTGACTTTGTCTCTAGATGTCAGACTGATCAGCTAATCTATAAAAGGTTTTGTAGGTTCTGATACCCAGAAGCAAATTGAACTGTTATCAGGTACAAGGTCAGTAAAGCTGTAGCCATGATAGGAGTGGATCAGCTAAGTATGATGACTGGAGATGCATCATTAACTACTTTTTAGTCACTGCTTATTCTAGATGAAGACCAAAACATTAATAGTTTGCCTATTTTCTGGATTATTTTGTCCTCGAAGGAAATCTTAAAGCTTATTCTTTAATATTATTCTAGCTAATGTGACGCGTCTATCTCTAGCCTATTCCAGTATGCTTGTGCTTTCTAACCTGTATGTTCCTCAAATATACCATATTATTTCTGAAATTTTCAAGGCCTCCACTTGACGGTTCTGCAGAGTTTTCATTTAGCATCAGATGTCCTTTCTGTATCATCTTGTAACTTTCTAGGTCTCCTTCCAGTTGAACCTGCTGTCTCCCTGCTGTCAGAATAGGACTGATTTGTTATAATAAAACCAACCTTGCACAAAATGTCATTCCAGAGCTTCTGCCGTAACAGCTAGAAAAAACAGTGAGTGACCATGTGGCATAATACAAAGTAATCCTTAAAATCACTAAATGTCAGAATGTCAGAGAAAAATGTTTTACTACCTTCTCAGGTGTTTTCTTTTTGTTTTTCCTGTTTGTTTTTGAAGTGCTCTCAAAGCATTCCAATCTTCTTTTGTTTATAGATTGTAAAATCTCCTCTTGATAAAATATTAAAATTGCATTTTAGTGCCCTCTACTGGTCAGGCGACCCTATTGAACTCTCCCATTGGGGTAAAAAAATCACTCACTGAAAAGACAGCACGTTCGTTACAACACTGAGGTAACACAGAACGAGTTGTAGGTAGATAGAAATTGGTTACTTTGAGGTATTTTCTGTACTGCTGTCTCACCGAATCACACATGAGAGTGATCTGAAGTTGCAATTTGATTCTGTTTATTCTGTTCTGCAGTTTCGACGATGCCTCTTGCAGCTCCTCTGCTTTCGCCTGATGAGATTCCAAAGGGCTGTGAAAGAGACACCAGCAACAGAGAGTGACAAACCAATAAGACCAATCGTTATGTCACAGAAAGTGGGGGACAGGCCAAAGAAGAAAGTGACTTTCAGCTCCTCCTCTATAATTTTTATTATCACCAGTGATGACACTCAACAAACAGATGACAACAGTAAACACAGTGGGACAAAAGTAAATGTCATCCAAGTAAAACCGCTATAGGGATGAGCTAAAGACACTGATGCTCTTCAGCCATTGGATTGTTTGGACTAAAACTGGTTTCAGATATAGTGACTGTGGGCTACTGGTGGAAAACATTTTGAAGAAATTCTTCATCTGATGCCCTGCAGACAGTTCAGTTGTGGCCACAATACTGAAATCTTTACATCTGTACCTACCTTGTTGATGGATCTTTTTAACTGAATTTTCTGAAAGCGTATCGTAGTGGTTATTGGGTTGGGAGGCCAGTAACAAGTGGAGTACCACAGCAATCTATCCTGAGACCTGCCCTATTTAACATCTTTATCAATGACCTGGAGAAGCTGACAGTGCACAATTGTCAGTTTGAAGATGACACCAAAGTGGGATGGACCAGTTGGTAAGCAAGGTGAATTTTGCCTCTGGAAAGGAAGCACCCTGTGCAACAGTACAGCTTGGGGCCTTACTGCCTGGGACAACTCTGCAGAAAAGGACCTCTGGTCATGTTGGACAGGGAGATGAGCATGAGCCTGGTGTACCTCGGCAGCAAAGAAGGGAAAGAGCAGCATCCTGGGCTGCACTGACAGGAGTGTGCCAGCAGTGAGAGAAGTGATTATCCTCCTCGACTCAGCACTTGTTAGACCACATCTGGATAGTTCCTCCAGTTTGGGGCTCCCCAGTCCAGGGCAGACACTTATAGCCCGGAGTGGGTTCAGCAAAGGCCACCAAGCTGCTGCGGGCGGGAGCACTTGCCCTGTGAGAAGAGGCTGGGGGAGCCAAGCTTGGTCAGCCTGGAGAAGAAGAGCCTTCGGAAGAACCTAATGGCAGCCTGCCAGTACTGTGGAGAGATTTTAAGATGACGGAACGAGGCTCTTGAGGGCACTGCATGGAAGGACGAGAGACAGCAGGCATAAACTGAAACGAGAAGTTCAAATGTAAGGAAAAGCCTTTTTCATCATGGGGACAGCCAAGCAGTGAAACAGGCTGCTCAGGCATGTTGTGCCATCTTCCTACCTGTGGAATTCCAAGACCTGACTGAATAAAGCCCCGAGCACCCTCGTCTAACCTCAGAGCTGACCTTATTTTGAGGAATGGGTTAATCTAGGGATTCCTTGAGGTCCCTTCCAACCTGGGTTATCCTATGATGCTCTGTTCTGCAAGCCTTTCCAGTGCACAGAGTTACTAGGAAAGAGGGAGGAGTGTTTAGAGTTATCTGGAGTTTACTTAGTCAGAATCTGAGCTTCACAGAAAAACAACCAAACAACCACACAACAACAAAAAAGAAAAACAAAAAAAGAGTGAGGTCCACAATTACTAGACTCATACTTAAAACCAGAAACTACGAGAAAGCTGTCCCTATGTACTCGGCAAGCCATTATCTTGGTGGGAACCCTCAGCTATGTTGTGAGAAAAATCATACAAATGAAAGCACCAATGGAAACAGATCAATGAAAAGGGAGAATGAGAATTTTTATATTACAACATGGTGCTTTATGCATCTTCTTTTTACATCTTCTTTTTTTCTTTCTGTACATGCAGCAGGAGCCTTGTCTGATACTGATCATGGGTATGTTAAATCTGCCATGGCATTTTGACAAAAGTAACAGAGAAGAGCAGGGTAGCTTTTTCCTAAGTCGCAGTATGAGTAATAATTGTCCTACTTGGAGCTCAGTAGGCAGAAAAGATACTGAAGTTTTTTTTCACCTTTTTAAGTTTTGCTGTTAGAAAATGACAACGCAGTTCTGCCCCAGACACAGCTACCTGCCAGAGAACTACTTTGAATTAAGGTGCTTGATTCTCCTCCCCATCCATTACACTGATGTTATTCCTCTCTCTGCTAACAGAACAGCAATGTACAGCTTTTCCATCCTAGTGGAAGTTGTGAGAAAGGCAACAAAAATGATTTGCTTTCTTTGGACACAAATTCTCTAAGAGATAGAGGGAGGACGCATTGAAAAACTACCAGCACCAACAACTGGCATAGTGGCCAAGAGTAAAAATTAAAAAAAAAAAAAAAAAAAAAACATCCCAAACACAGAAGTTTTCAGCTAGTTCCTGGGAGTAGTGCAGGACTTCAGCTCAGAACAAGTAACTGACTGTATTTGTGCCTGTGCTTTTGAAGAGGCTAATTCCTTATACATGCCCCTCTCTAGAGCATCAGTATTGGTAACCTGGCTTCTTGTGTCTTTAAAAACACATACAGAGCGCAGTCTGTTTTCTAGATTGAATTATATCTTCTGAGACAAAACAGTCTGTGGTCTGTGTTTCTTTCATGTTTGCTATTTTTCTTTTCCTACAGAGGCATAAATAAAATTGTTTTAGGATTTCAAAGAACTGCCTTTACAAAGCTTATTTATTTCAACGTAAAAAACTACATCTTCAACCATTTATCACTACATCTATGCATATTTATGTTTACCAAAGGGAGAAGTATGTATCATGTAACTATGCAATTCTGTGTAACACTGCATCCTTTTAACAAATCGTGTGATCGATATTTTAGTGTTTAGCATTGACTCTTCAATGACACATTACATCTAATTTATTTATATTAATGTGTTTTCAGTGTAATATTTTTTCCCACTGAGAAGGAGATGATTTAGTACCACCTGCTGGAGACAGCTTAGAGGGTATCATTAGGTACTGGGAAAAAATAGCATTTCAAGATTTCAGTTACTTTTTGTAAAGAAAATCTGAGAATCTCTTTGCAGAAAATCTGAAAAAATATGTTCTTTTCAGGAAGGAAAAGTATAAATTAATACAGTAATGAAAAAGGCTCAAGAACATAGAGCAGCAGATTTGGAGGCCTAGATGGTGTGGATGGAAGGGCAGAACCTTGAAGTATCTGAGAATGACATGAATCCTGAGCAGCAAAACCTATATAACAGGTTGAAACTCAAAGATGAATGGACAGGTTGGGCAGTATAACTTGCATTAATGGTATTCTGTGACTATTCTATTTTATTTAAAGTGCACTGAGAAGTGAGGTACTCTATTTCACTGCAGTTAAGGAGCCTATACAATGCAACACTGATTTTTTTTACTCTCATGAAGGGAAAGAGGAGGAGAAGGAGGGGTTAGGCTGAAGCTGAGAAGAGTCCCAGATGGCAGGGATGACTGTTCCTGCAGCTATTAAAGGTTGTGAACTCGCTGCCCTTTTTGAATTGGACGGTACTTCCACATGCCTTCCCCCTGTGGCAGCAATAACAGGGTCAAAAGTGGGAGTAGATGCAGCTGTTTAAATTGCAATAGCTAATCTACTTTTCTTCTGACAAGGGCAAATAGAGCAGCCTTTCATTCCCAGTTGTCTGACACCGGAGGCCTTTTTGCCTGCTGCTTTGACCTGGCACTGCATGTAATTTATCCAGCCAAAGCTGAACATTATGAGTGCTTCCGCTCTCTCATTTAACAGGTTAGCATCATAGAATTGCTTGTATTGAATTAAAGCTGAACAGGAAGCACTGTTCCACTACAAGTCAGAATGCAGGTTATTAGCTACAGACTCAAATTCTTCCTCCACTCTGGCTCTCCTACCAGTCGCATTCTACTGTTTTTTCCACGGTGTTTGACCACCCTCTTGTGGTTAGTTCAGCCCCCAAAGACAGGAGCCTGGTTTCATAAAAGCCTGTTTTCATTACACATTGCTGCTGCATGTGAGAAGATTCACTGTTTCACGTCTGGTTGTGTTTTATTTATATTGCATATATACTTATGTGTTTGACAGATGATGGAATAATATATATATGGACTTACACAGGAAATGTAGCATCTATCACTGTTACAATTCTAGGAGCTTATGTACATATTCCAAAAATACATCCAGATAGAAGGTTGCTATCTTCTTTATGTTCACAAAATTTGTGCTACTTTAACAAACTTCCAGGATAGATAAAATGGAATTTTGTTTCCATAATGAATGGATTTCAGATCAGAATGAGAAAGTACTCCTTCAAGTCCCCATGGCTTAGCTAAATGACTGGCAGCAATGCACGCTCAGTACTGAGCATCTATGCAGTACTCAGACCTTGGCTGAGATCATGAATTGCATCTGTGCTAATTCCATTTGCAGTCACCTTTTCTATGGCATGCTGAAAGCTCCAGAAAGATGATCTTACAAAATCAGGCAGCATTTTCTCCCATACACCAGATAGGTAGTAAATATATGCCGCCTGGATAGTAAAACTTGTTTCATTACAGTTTCAGTAACATATCTGGCAGTTGGGTCCGGGGAGAGTTTAAAGTATGTTTTGTGGGCTATTGAATCCCCTACCCTCCATGGCGTAAAATTTAGAGGAGAATGTTTATCCACTTCCAAGGCCTCTTTCAGCACCGAGTTCATATTGTCTTTTGGGTAGACAGTGTTGGGATTTATTTCCAGTGTTGGGGCAGCATATCCTGCATCATGGCACACAAGACCATTCTACACCTCTGATTTCCAAGGCAGCTTCTATTAATGATGACTCAACCACTTGTACAGATAGTTGAAAAGTAAGTGTTTTCTGTGTACTACTTAGAAAACAATGAAAATGATTGTACAAATAATGGAAATATGCTTATTTTACATTTTTTTGGTTATCTGAAGGCTTGTGCATTAGAGGATAGTAGGACAGGAGAGGGATATGATAAAGGAGAAAAGAGAAGGCAAAGAACTACATAGGAAAATGTTCTTTACATAAGCTCTAGAATAAAGACTGACTTTTTTTTCTCTTGTGATGAGAAGATGGTAGCCATATGACTAGTACATATTTAGGATGTTTGGAGTGTAAAATAGCATCTAAAAATGCTCAGTAAATAAGTAGTTCCACTAATGTAGCTATTCATGGCTACACAAAATAGTCCAGTTCATGAATTTTAGATGTGCTTAAAATTGTAACTAAAAGCTTAGCTATAACTGTCTTCCTTCTGGACTGATGCAACTTCCATTAAAGTTAATAGCATGTCTCCTTTCCAGAGAATGCTATGAATTGTACTGACAGTTGGGAACATTCGCTTCAATAACTGTATTGTAACAGCTTATTGGTACTTATTGTTACAAAAATGTGCGATAGAATAATATTCATATTTACTCTTAGTTTTCTCTAACTACATTTTAAACATCCAGATCAGGGTACTGTTGTAAGAGACACTCGGCTTTTAAAAGGAATCTGAACATACATTGCCCATTTCCAAGGTGAAATGAGAAAGTGATTAGAAGTGGACATATAGCTGCTTCAGCTGGGCAGAATCTTTCCCAGTAACAGTATGTCCCAAATTTTCCTCTTAAAATGACATCTCTTAGTGCCGGACCTTGAGACATTACAAAACAGAATATAAATGCCCTTATCTTTCTCGGAAAAATAATGAATAGCAACAAAAAAAAAGTGTATATATATATATATGTTCTAACATTTTAAATACAAGAAAAGTCAGTAACAATTTCTTCTTTTATATACTCACTTATTCTTCAGAATTGGATTTTTAGACTAACAAGACATTAATTTTTATCTGAGTGATGGCCTTTTATGCTCTTATTTTTCTATTCAACCATAATATTCTCTAGAAAATAATGAAACCTTGTCAAACAAAAAATCTCAAATGTATGGAGAGTAAAGAGGGAAACACAACATACATGAGATCTCTATTTTAGAGAGGCATGCAAAGGTTGTGATAAGCTTGGCAGTGGGGAAGGAGATTAGCAAGTTTAGAGTGATGTAAAGTGAGATAGCACTTTAAATCCAATATCCGTGTAGGATATCCATGTTTATCCATTTTGCACATAATTCACATTTATGTCCAAACATGAGGAATTCACTGATCCCAGGAATATATCACTTTTCTTCCCTGAAAACAACTTGAGAAGTGCATCAGTTAAATAGCAAAACATTTTATCTGAATAAATTGTCACCCTGCAGAGGGAGCCATTGGGTTATCAAGCTAAACATAACGATGGCATTTTACAGTATTTTTATTGTTGGATTTAGGCTTTAGGTGTGTGTGTGTGTGTGTGTGTGTGTAGTGGACTTGCACAAATGCTTATGGTTTTAGGGTTTTTTGTAGACTTTGCTACATCTTGCCGAAACCCATCTCTTAAACTGCATATCCTTTTCTAGAGGTAACAACTCACGATTGCTGCTTTCTCTGCAATTAAACAGGACAGGAAAAGGGGTCCATCCTACCAAAACTGGTACTCAGTTCCACAGTATGAAGAAGCTTAAAAGGGCACAAGCTGCTCAAGCATCGTATCTCAAAGACACTGTTCCAAAAAGTGGATAACAGTGCTTTTATATATCCAGGCAACTGTCTTCTCAGATCTTTAAACCATGGCCAGTTACTGCCTAGTGACTAAGCATGGGCCCACTAGAATGGGCGTTCATCTTTCCAGCCTCACTTGATTTATGTTGCTGGGTGAAAGGGCTCACCTTTACAGAGTTGCCCAGTACATTTCTGAAACAGTAATCCTTCAGACGGTAAGTGAGGCTGCCATGGCCATCATTAAGTCACTGATAGCCATGTGTGTACATGGACCTACCCAAACTAACTGGTAATAGGATACTTCATGATTTATGGAGTCTAGAGAGATGTTCAGTTCATCTTGAAGCAGATTCATACATCTGATCAAGTGACAAGTTCTCTGGTTTCCTCTGTCTCTTATCAATTGAGAACTGTATTGACTGTGATTCCTTCTCGTCAGAACTGCCTGGCCTCAAGTTGCTGCTCTACAAGGTTTTCTGTTGGTCCTATGTCAATTTTATCAACTACCTATGGGTGTCTTTAATCCTGTAGGGCATCCCAAATGGTAGTAAGTAACTATGCAGGCGTAAAAGTATGGAGGTCTAGAGTTCCGCTGACTACAGCAAAAGCTCTTGTCAGATAATAAAATATTTAGCTCATATGTAGATATCTATATTTTATATACCCATAGAGATTTCTCAGTCTGGATATGAATCTTCCCCTTCTTAGTTCTTAAGGAGAATGACTCTGTCACTTTGCTTTGTACGTCAGCCTCGTTAAGGACTCTTGTTTCCTTCTTTCTTTCTTTCTTTCTTTCTTTCTTTCTTTCTTTCTTTCTTTCTTTCTTTCTTTCTTTCTTTCTTTCT